>JAVQKI010488807.1:0-12667 GCA_036025975.1 Nematalosa erebi | reverse complement strand
ACACACACACACAACCACGCACACCCACACACACACAACCACACACACCAAACTCCATCCACTGCATCTCCCGACTAAACACACACACATACACGTACGCACACAACCACACACACACACAGATAGAGACCCACACAGAAAGTGTTAGACCCAGCAGGCATTGAGGAACCTACGTTTGGTAGGCCTAATAATGAAGAACCTTCGCTCAGTTTTGTATGGGAAAGGCCACTGAGATGAGACGAGCTTCATTCTGGCAAGCCATATGCAAGCATGAATATGCATGGAAAGCTGTCACACAGGCAACTTCAGCACATATAGAGTGTAGGATGCCATAGGTCAGTAATTTGAAGGTTGGAAATAGCTTTCCTCTGAGCCAGCTGGGACATATAAACTCCATCCAATTGTGTGGGCGTTTCATGAATATGGCAGAGTTTGTTTCAACTTCTCTGTCAGCTCATCATCTTATAGTGCTGTATAAAGGTCAGCATAAGGAATAATACATATTCATAATAATCACACCTGACTGGCACATGATGATCCACATTTTTATGAAGTCATGTTGGAAGGATCGTGTAATATGTTCAGTGAAAATTGAATTAGCTGAATTTCATCCAAGCCTCAGTGGACCAGGCATCTCTCTGGCGGTTGATCCCATTACAGAATGGCTTGCTCCCACTTTTACTCAGTAAAAACCTGCCACGGCCCTGAGTCTCTTCAGAAACATGCACTCTCTTAATGCAGTTCTGAGAACTAGATGGATGTTGTTTCCTGGAAGAGTATTTATTATGAACTTGTGCTTGGCGCTCTCTCAAATTGTCTTGTCAAATGCTTAATGTTTCACCAGTCAGACGCTTCCTTGCAGTCTTGTGCTCGGCAGCAGCAGCAGCAGTAGCAGATAACCCCCCAGCTTGTTAACTATTTATCTCCGGCGACATTAGCCTAGCATTCGGTTCAACGAAAACACATGTGTCCCCAGGCATGCCTGCAACTGCCTCCCTCGCAGTCTTTTTTTTTTTCTGGTGTAAATTTCGCACTTAAATTTTCATGATCTGCTCACGACAGGACGCCACTTCCATCATGAAAGAGTTCTCAAACCTAATGACCGTAACTACTCTGGCAGGGCCATCAAAAACCTATTTGTTTCAGGCAAGGGATGGGAGGGTGGAGAGGGTGAGTGGAGGTGGAGATGGTGGTGGTGGGGTGGGTGAAGGAGTACTTTCAGTTTTGCAGTGCTTGGGTACCGTAATAATGCTGTATGGGGTTTAAGGGCAATCAAATGTGGAATCATCTCCCCCTCCCCACCCTTGCCGGCTCTCATCCGCTCACTCTCTCTTTCCCCGTGAACATTATATTAAACACTTAATTATTCATCGGTAATGCCTGTCATAGTGAAATATCATCCGTTGCCAATCTGAAAGCATCAAATGGCCCTCTCCTTCCCTCCCGGAGGTTAATGGTGGAATCCACACTCTCGTTTGTGCTTTTAAATACGAAATACCTAATACGTCAAAGTTACAAGCCAAAGTGTGACGAGCATCTCTGAGAAGATTCTGGGCCTTAGTGTAAGTCCTGTGAGGGACCTTAATTCAGTTCAGCAAATGACCTCATTATGTTTAGCAACAAATGGCATGTCCATCTATCTCAGCAAATGTAAACATCTGTGGACACGCTTGTGTGTTTGTGCAGGGTGGTGTCAAGATCACGAGGATGACGAGCATGAGGAGGCCGTGAGTTCAGTGGCGAGCTGCGGACCATGAATGCCTTGAGCAAATTATGAGAGTGACATTAGTCATTCGTCGCTACATTGGCAATTTTCAGTATTAAACAGATTAGAGGAGATAGCGATGACAAGGAGTGCCCAGGTCTGATGGGAAGATGTATTAGGTCTCGTTGCACTAATGTGCGATGGCATGCAATATTTCCCAAGCAAATATGCAATGTTAACAAAAATGATAGTTTTGTGCACTTAGCAAATTGCATGTTGATTACATCTCACTGATATTGCTGAAATGAAATTCACTTTATCACTGGTTAACAGGGTATTACACATAATATGAAACCCTGCCGGAATTGAAAAAATGCATGCATTTAAGCTTGTGCCAATAAAGAAAAAAAAGAAAGCGCTGACACTTGTGTAAACATTTCACCAACGTCGCAGCTTTTCCATGACAAATAAAATGAGCACTGAAAACAATTAATTTCTCTTGATAGAAGGTCAATCTGTTTTAACCTGAGTGCTACAGAATGGCCAGGAAAGAGGGTGCACAGGGATGCCTTTGAGATTAATACCTTGTCTTGAAAGCCAATATGGGCAATTATTTCACCCACTTCTATGACCTGGTTAAACATGTATGACTTCATGTCAGCAGATTATTAAAGGTGCTATATGGTATGTCCAACATTACCTTTCTGGCGCTGGCTCAATCTTGAAGTGTCTGCTGACAGGTATATATATGAAGGAAAAGCAAATGGAGTTATCTGATGTCAGGTGACGACACTGACAGGCACTGCCAAGAGGCCAAGAGTGAGTTGGAGCAATAGCCATCAGGCAGACTGTGTGAACAATACAGGACTTAGGAAAGGAATGAGAATAGAAAAAAGCTCCATACCTCGGATATTGATTTGTTATTGACAGGCATTGCAGGCAACCTCACATACAGAAGATCAGCAGAACCACCTAACTGAGATCCACAGGGATGGTAAGGGAAGGGAGATCTTGATGTGCTGTTACCACAGGTGTCTGACTCTACGAATGCGCATTTAAGAGCCCATTTCCAAGTGCAATGTTCAAATAGTTTAGATAATTGTTCATGCCTTTTCATTCTGCGCACATGCTTATAGAGAATTTAGTACAGCCATTTAGTTACTAACTATTATTGGAGCTAACACAGTCTGTGTCTTCTATAGGTTTTTAGGCAACTGGCATTAGTTCAGTTTAGCCTCACCGTTTCAATGTCTCCTAAAACTCATTCTTTCCACCTCATTGAGCCGAACTGCACTGAATGCCAGCCTCAGATACGCACGTACCCATGGAGACATGTCTGAAATCTTTAGTCACATTTCTTAGAACACCTAATTGAAAAAGGCCACACAATTTGCACACTCTTGGCATTTAGCCATAGCAACATTCAACAAAACTAATTTCAGTCTTAAAATGTGCGTTCAATTTGATTTTCATGTGTTGAATGGCTTGGGATATATCAATTCCATATCCACATGCTCATTAAAAAATAAGATTGGGGGTAGAAAAAAAGCGCCCAGAGGGTTTTGTTGGGAAAAATAAATAAAAATAAAAATACCTTTCTGCTCCTGTAAATCATTTGTTTGTTATTAGTTAATGACTCCTGAAGTTCAACAGCACATCCAGTGATGAAATTTCTGACCTTCACTTCACAGTTGACTCTCCCCACTGTCGAGCTCATTAGTGGACTATCTAATCTCATTAGAGTGAGCTGGGCTAAGATGGCACAGTGACAAAACAACAGCCTCTCTCTTTCTCTCATTCTATCTCCCTCTCTCCCTTCCTCTTTCCCTCCCACTCTCCGCCAAGGGAGTCGAGACGAGCAGGAACAGGTGTGGGCGTAGGCGTCACGGTGAGGCCGAGCGTCTCTGGCAGCAGGGCTTAATGGAAGATGGGTACCTCGGCTCGCTCCTCTGTTCTTCCCCGTCCTTATGATCAGCATGTCTCTCTCCACGGGCTGCCTTGAAATCAACTCTAGTTTTACAGTGATGATTTTAATGGTCACTCTAGATTGGCTGGTGGAATTATGAGTTTTGTTACCATTTCCCATTTCCCAGTATTGCAACTGGTACAATACTGTATACTGTATGTTTTTGGTTCCCAGACTCTGCAAAGTTCAAGAGCAAAGAGCAATATTTTGACTGTCTGCTTAGAGAGAGGCAATATGTACAGTTGTGGGGATAGTGATACTCTCTCTCCTCTTTTCAGGCTAGGTCTGGAGGATGAAACAGTTTCATTTTGAGCTACCTTACTGTAGGAGGCTGAGCTGATGCATATAGCTCAGGGGCCTAATTTATAGTCGCTGGTGATATATTCATTTCCCTGGACCCCCTTATTGTAAATCACCTTCCTTATGTAACCTCATAACAATTTTAATGGGTGCATCTTGAAACTCCAGTATGCCAGTATTATTCATGCACTTACTCTCCCAAGCCCCCCCTTGGTGACTTGTAATCTAGCAATTCATCTCGACACGCTTAAGCCCTTTTTCTCTGGCGATATATATATTTACTGTCAACGCTTATTTAAATAATCGCCCGCATGTCAGAACACATTATAGCCCTCTATCAAGGTAATAACCCATTGTCATTGCTGTTGGATAGCAAATATTAAACCATAGATCAATGTTCAACAATTTATAATGGACCAAATGAGAATGTCACTGGTTGCATTATTATTGGCCTTTGGCTAAATTATAATAATTTAACATTTCAAATCAGGCAAAAGCCGTTATCATTATTGCTTTTTGAAAAATAGAGGGACAATCATTCCAGCAGAGAGGTACCTCAGTGAATGTCTCTGTTTGTTGGATGTATTGCAGTGCCCATTCTGTGCTGTGTATCGTACCCCAAGTCATTGCATTAGGACAGATTTGAATTTAATTTAGAATTTTTTTTCAGCAATTATCTTCTGGGCTACATGTACTTGCATTTGGATGTTCATTTCATAATGTGGTTGGAACCACAAGGGTAAAAAAGTCATATAAGGCGGCCTGTTTTTTTTTCTGAGCATAGCTCGACATATTGCCCTTTTGTTTATTTCATTTCATTTTGAACAATGCCTCTTCGACAGTGCCTTTGTTTTTCAGTGTTTTACCTCAAAGAACCTGCATCTGTTTCTTCCACAAGTGCACAAGCGTTGGCTCTTGGGCCAGCTCTGTTATCAGCAGACAAAAGGAGGCCGGGAGAGTGCATTAAGTAATGTTCCTCCTCTGAAGTCCTGATCCCAGCTCCCACCACGGCCTTTGATGATGTTCACAAGGGCAGAACGGCTCTACACAGATCCAGTCTCCCCCTCCCCGCATCCCAGGCCACCCCACCCAACCCATTCCACCCTACCCGGCTTCCACACAGGTGATTTGACTCATACTCCCACACAAGGAGTGCAGAGCTCGGGTGTGAGGTGAGGGGGGTGAGAGAGAGACGCTTGAATCAACCAGGGTCCTTGGCCCCTCATGTTTCCCCGCGAGATAGAACAGGATCAGCTGTTGCTGAGCTAGCGTTCCATGGTCAGCCCCGGCGCACTACAGGTGAGCCTGATTAGCTCTCTGCGGAGCGGAGGTCAAGGGGAGGCGATCAGGTTACCTTGAGGCAGAGAGGAGAAAGAGAGACAAAAAAAAGAAGAAAAAAAAAAAAAAGTGAGCCGTTTCCAATGAGCAAGGGCACTCGCCAGGGCTAATGAGAGGAAATTAGCCAGATGTCGCGAGGAGTCTCCACTTTCTTCCCAAATCAGCACGACACCTGCTCTTGTCTGGATTGGTCAAGGGCCCCCCCTTGTCATCAGCCCTGAGTGGACTCTCTCATCGCCATGGTCCCTCTGGTCTGTTTCATGCTTGGGCCGGAAAAAAAAGAAAGGAGGAAAAGCAACAAAAAAAGAGAGGAAGGCAAAGAACTAGACCCTTCTCTCAGCTCTAATCCAATTAGAGAGCCATAAGGGAGGCTAAACCAGGTTTCAGTGCCCCTGGAAATGGGAATGTGGTTTGCAGGAGAGCAGTGACACCCGGGAATGGCCTTTTGCCATGAACTGCAGAGAAAAGCTTCTCCCCTGACTTTCATTTGGCCAGAGAAAGGTCTTTCCTTGAACTCGGTCAAAAGTCAAAGTGCATCTTCTAAGTTGGTCGAAGGGTGGAGAAAAAAAAGTGAAAACACAGAAAGAAATCTGATCTTAGGAATCACGTGTTAGCTCTAAGCACAACATCCAGCGCTCAATCCCAGTATGTTTTCACAACAAGGTCTGACAAATAATATTGTAGTCTTGGTAGTGCCGGTTGTGTTTCCAGTGTCACATTGTACAGGATTTATATGATGCTTGACTCCAATGACTTATTACACAGGCAAGCCTTTCCTCCGCCACTCATATTGTAGTCAGCATCTGAGATCAGAGCCTGTGCCAGTGTTTCCCACCATGATAGAATGGCTGAATGCAAGTAGAGCGTTGACAACTTTCATAAGCCTTCCCTCCGCTCCAGTCCACTGTTTGTTTACGTTATGTGTAATTAGAAATTAGTCCACAGTGATTTGAAGTGTAAACACCTCCAGCCACAACAGAGGGTCCCATTAGTTTAAAAGTACCCGACCGCACTTTGTTGGATTCTTGGAAATGCAGGGGTGATTTATTTATCATTCTCTTGGGTTGTTGCCTGGAGTGATTAGTCTGTGAAATACAAGCATAAATACCGCTTCAGTTGTTAATGGACTAAATGCACGCTCTGCATGGACTGACAGATAAACAGACAGACAAGGAGGCTTACAAAACAGATAAGTAGCGGCCACTCTACCTGGACTACAGTAGTCTGTAATGCGAAAACAATGGCTACAACTCAGGTAGCTGTAGGGATGGTTTCTTAGCCATCCACAGCTCCTCCTTGGGCATTGCTGACTAAGACATCAGAAAACCTCTAAGCCTCTAACCTCTAGGCTAACCTTTATGCTAAACATACTAAATGGAGTATTTTATCCTCTGCTCATTTGCTGCTATTTGCCGAATTGTACTGGTGAATCTAGAGTTCAACCTTTGCTTTCAATAAATTTCCCAGAAAATGATCAAATAATGGAATTTAATCAGTTCATAAGGACCCTTAGTCTACCTCTCACAGAAATGTAGCTCCCAAGTCCAATGCTATAAATATTAATGCAGAATATGATTGTATGAATATTTTATGTAATATCCACCTTAATAATGCAAAATGAACAAAATTTTCCTACCTATTGATCTCCGTTTGGTGTGAATCACGTAATATTGCATTACAGGGCCTGGTTTGTGGTGCTTTTGCAGTGTGTAGCATACAGCATTGTAATTTCTCTCCCATGTGTGTGTTGCTGATGGCCCCAAACTCAATGTGGCTCTCTGTTTGTTCCTTGAAGCCAGCGTGGGCATGCAACATCCCAGTGGAAACGGTCTAGTGCCACATTGTCTACTGTTCTAGTGTTCATGTGGTCGCAAAACTGTTAATTAAAGCCTCCGTTATCTCACCACATTTGTTTAGTGTAGCTAGATTCCGTCCAACTACGCCCATGCATTAGCCAGAAAATGCTGGCTTGTCTTTAAGCTTTTGTCACCACTGCTTTGCTGTGGTACCAGTCTCTCGCATACGTGTCAATACCGATTTCATTGAATTCCATCATGGTAGATAGTTTGCATTGTATGCAGACTCAGGAGAGGACAACATTTTAGTTTATCAGTCGAGCAGTTCCAGCAAAACCATATCAGACAGGGCCATTTGTGTGTTTTTTTTTCTCCAACTTATTCCATGTAACCCTTTTAATGTAGTCACAGTGCATTGGGTCTCGTGATAGAGAAGTTACCCGCCACGGTTACGTCCTTAAACCCTTAAATGTTAAAATGTCTTCATTAATCCTCTGAGTGATTAACTACATGTGAAATGTCAGTCTGTTAAGCACGTGCCTGTCTTGTTCGATAGGCTGCTGTGTACAACATTAGCAAACACCCTCGCACGTCAAATTTAAAGAGAGCTTAAATGCATTGACTTGATTATCCTCGTCGCAAGGTCAGTCGTACATACAGTTAGGAATCTAATTAAGCATCAGTTTGCCCTTTTCAGTGTAACTACACACGTGCACACACACTGTGATATCTCTGGTGAAATGCCTGCTTTCAAGTAACAATGTTAGGGAGTAAGAGGCTGTTACTTTCTGACACCTCTCGACATGTGCAGACAATAAACACATGTATTGCCATGGGTAATGGCACATTCAAGCCTTTGATGTGTGGGGAAAACAATTGCCAAATCAGTATTTACACCTGACTATGAAGTGATGTTTTCCACCCAGTTCTTTACACAGGCACGCACACACAGACACTCACACACACTTTCTTGCAAATAACACAGAACTAGATCATGTTATATCCAATACATGTTCTGGCTACTAATAGCTATATATTAATATAATGTGTGACACTGTAGTTTATATCCTGATTTAATTCAATTCAGACCTAATTACAGGGTGATATACACCTGGCACATGCATCCACTACCACATTCCAGTATTTTTAATGTTTTGGCCCAGGCATCAAAGGCTGGTTTTGATGCTATTTGGCAAAGGGACATCTTGGCTGCAGCATAAATGAGATTAGAATGTGGCACATAAAAAAGTACGGCTCTTGATCTTCACAGAACAGGATATGCAGAGTATTTCCAGTGTCAGGCTAGCACCACTGGTACCACTCAAAACCATGTTTAGGCCTCATGTAACTCGTGATGTATAAAGCTTTATTTCTCTGTTTTTAAGGGAAAGAATGTAGGACAGTGCAAAGAACAATTCATAACAAATCACAGTTGACACAATCAACAAAAATAAAATAGCACCACTTAGCATAATGTACCTGTTACAGTGGCAGTTTTTTTTTTTGCATTGCAGATGCTGACTGTGCAGCAATATTCCCTCTTCTGAAAAGCCTGTTTTTTTCTCATGTACGTGTGCCATTGTTGTATTTTCTGGATGAGTCCCCGTGCTGCTGACGCAGTTTAGCATGTCTTTGATAACATTCAAATTGCTCCGTGATTTACCATGATTACAGGAAAAGGCAGAAAAAAAAAACTTGACACGTCTCCTTGCCAGTGTTATTACAGGCCAAATTGGGTTCAGATATTGTAAGTCAGCACACCAGATGCTGAATGCAGTAAAACACTTTCATTATTCGTGACAGTGGAGGCAAAACAGACAGCTTACTTTTGGATTGACTGGCAAATCGAATCAAAACCAATGCACGTGGTGCCCATGTGTTCATTTACATTGTTTACTAATTTCCCTCCCTTATCAGCTTTTCTATGACCAACTTATTGTTAGCCATAAATACTATCCACTGTACGGCCAGTGCAGGTCTTTGATTTGTGGTTGTGATTGTGCAACAGGAGCCAAATTAAATTGTCAGTGTGCTTTAATAAGCAGCTGAGCAGTTGCCTCTGTGAGTAATGCTTGACTAGGCAAGAATGTGGAACATGAAAAAAGTCTGCGGCTTTGAGGTCTGCCTTCAAAGCTGGACATATGGGGAAAGTAATGGCTGAAATGGCCTCCACCAGCAGGAAAGGTTACACCTCGGGTTGCGGGGAAGGTGTGGCAAAAGAACAAACTTGATCCAACTGACTTCTGAGTGAGTCTCAGATGTGAAGAAGGTGTGCGTGTGTTGCATAAAAGCTGTTTCTCACACCTGCTGTTCAGGAAATAGGGCCAAGATCTACACTGGCCCCTCCTAATTCAAAGTCAAAATCTTGCACTACTACACTTCTTGTTAAACCTTTTTTTTTCCATGTGAGATGGAATTGTCTGTGTGACCCTGTTGATGGCAGGAAATGAAAAGACCCTCCAAGCACAAGGGCGAGAAATGGCAAAACTTGGCTATGAACCTTTATCAGTGGCTCATGTCCGCTCTCCCCCACCGGCACAGAGTCAGGGGCCATGCGGTGGGACATACATCAGACCACAGCGCGGACACCAGGGATCAAATTACACCTCCCACTATGAGACACATTGATAACCCCAATGTCAGCAAGGATCCAATCAGAATCTAAATTGTGCCCTTCCAAAACGGTCCACTTGATTAGTTCCCCAATAAAATCCATTTCCTGCCCCCTTGTCTATTTCAAGCTGTTTATTTCCCCAGTGGTATTTGGCAATAGCCCCGTTTGCCGGACTTACATCTAAGTGGCCCAAATGCACTGTCTGTTGCGTTTTAGCTAAGGGTGAAGCCTCTCTCTGCCTCCAACCAGGCCAAAAGATTAAAGAGACCCCAAAGAGTGGTTTTCCAATATACACTGGAAGGGAGGTCATTATGTCCAGCGGCGCCATGGCAAACACTCACACTGTTGTGCCAGCCAAACTGCGGGACGTTTTTTGACATAGTTGCTTGTGATTTAGTTTTTGAGGGATCCCTTACACAGGCCCTCGGGCCTCAGCATTTTGGGCCCAGAAATGGCATTTTGGCAGCTGAAGAGTGTGATTGAACTCCTCTTCACAATGAATTGCAGGGTGGAGGCAGCATTTGGTGTTCGTCACATAGATAGTAGAGTGTCAGGGATACATTAGCTAGAACAGACTGGCACTTTTTCAGGAGTAATCTTTAAAAAGGCCACTTCAATGTGTGATTGAAATATTTCCCAAACTACCTCTGTAGCTAAGGCAAAATGTTCAGCTGAATTTGGTCACATCCTGTCAACCTAGTTCACTTTTGACTGATTTGTGTGTTCAATTGAAGCTTAATGGACACTCTTTGAATTTTAAATGTTCTGTCTGTTTTTTAAATGGCAGAGACTCCTGCCTTGCCTTGCCAATGTTGATACAGTACTTGCAATCTGTTCAAAATGCCCCGCTGGGGGACAAATAAAGGTATTGATTGATTGATTGATTGATTGATTGATTGATTGATTGATCAATTACCTTCACGTCCATATCCATAATTTACAAACTCAAGCAATTTTAATCATGTAGAAAGTTTATTCTCATTATTCAGATTTGGTTAGATTTGTGTCATTCTCCCTGTCTAACCATGCTGGCTCTTCCTTTTACACAGATCTTGCTCTTGATCTTGTTCTTTGACTAAACTACCTATGCTTGAACATGGGACAACAATAACTCACCGTTCTGTGTTGGCACTTTTGTATACAAGACATGGTTGAATTAAGAAACAAACATTCTCGCCTTAAACAGGTTGTATATAAACACCTTAGTGAATAGAATCTCAGCTGTTCTTTGGCATCATGCTGCCTCTGTAAAGCTATATATTCTGCTTTGTAAGGAGAGAGGGGAAAGCCATTTTCCTCTTGGCAGCAACGCAGGTGGCAGGAAGCACAGGCACAATAACAAAAAGCTTTAGAGTAAATTTGCTCTCACACAGGTAGTAATGCTGCTCTGATACTTCAGCAAACTAGCACCGCGCAGCTCCTAAACAGCCATGGACCGAATCGGTGCTTTGCTAGAATAGCTGTGTGTGTGGCTTTCCTTGGTGGCGTCCCTCATATCTCATCACAGCAGCGAGACAAAGGGTTAAAAGCCACTAATCCTCTGTCTCTAAAGACCCAGTGATTTATCATCGGACTTGACAATCGGTAGCTTGTTTGTCTTCAGTTCCATCCTTCAGGATGAATCCAATCAGCGAGCCCAAATGCAATCTTTCCTACCGAGGGTGACAACTTGACAACATGACTTGGGGCAGTAATTGTGCATTGTGCATATAAAGTTTAGTGGAAAGAAGTGGAAAAAGCCAAACATGTCTGGATGTTTTCCAACAAAATTACCTCATTTACTGTATTGACATTATTGACCTCTTGGAGGAATGGGAGGAGGGGGGGATTCTTGTGACCTCAGCCAGTAAACAAGTGAGAAGATCAATACTCCAAAGTCAGGGTTCACCCTTCTCCCTCACGAGGTTGATTGCAGAATGAACTCTATTAAAAGTTTCCAAGGCAGAAAAGTCAAATATTATTTAGAGAAAGTGTTGAAGTGTACAACTAGGGAAACCAAAAAAGGCACACTGACACTAATAGGGTTTGTCATTGCCACCAAAAGTGAGGGTGCACCTAATCCGACTCCAATTTGTAGACAACTTAAGGAAAAGTGGTCCATTTTGTCCAACCTAAAAATAACCAGCAGAGTTAAGTGAATGGGAGTTAGCTCTTTAGCTCACTGGAAAGAACAACTTGTTCTTTTTCATTAGTGTTCTCCATGATGACATTTTGTTACCAGTAAAAAACTTAGCCTAATTGGTTCAACCAACATAAAGAAGCAATATGATGCACCTCCTGGCTCTCTCAACACTAGGTTGCTATTTTATTTGTTTTCACGACCACGGCTGAAGGCACATCAGTCATCCCTGTCCCTCTCCAGGTCTAGACTCCTGTCTCCTCTGTTTGCACAGATAAAGCTATAATGGAGCGCTGTGTGCTATTGACTGCTAGCCATCCGTGTCGGCTGCATTTTTCTTTTCTCTCGTTCTCCCCTTTCTTTATCAGGAGATTGTTTCAATTAGCCAGGTTACAGTCTTTTAATGAATGTCCTGCGTGACCTTCAGCCGAGCTTCCTCTTTTAAAAGGTTCTAACTTCATCTGATGGGGGGCTTTCGAGCGGGACAACCGCAAAGAGCAGACTGACAAGTTTTGTTTACCGACTGATAAATAGCTCTAATGGCAGAAAGGGTGGGTGGAGGGAGGGTGGGTGTTGGGGTGGGTGATGGGAGGAGGTTTTTACTGAGTGTTCACCAGCTGTCTCTGTCTCTTGTCCTTACTGGGATGAACCTGAATGATCTTATATATTTTTTCTTCAAGTAAATAGTAGTGATCACAATTTTTACAAGTTTTATATACTGTATGACCTATTTCTTAGTACTATTATGGAAGCTATTAATTGCAAATATAAGCATATATTATTGTATCCGTAAGACATTTTTTTAAATAATGGATAATAATGCTTTATA
>JAVQKI010488747.1:0-11112 GCA_036025975.1 Nematalosa erebi | reverse complement strand
ACCAGTATCGTTGTTTCCACTTGATTATCACACACTTTTTTATACTCTATAACAATTTTGAGTAAATAAAATGTGTGCATTAAATTGGAACGTACACATATAATGGAGAAGAAGGAGGTATAAAAGGCAGAAAAAGCATGGAGAGAGAGTCGTGAGAGAATAAATAAAAGCAACCATATTACTGATTCACACAAAGTTGCTTATTGTTGTTACGGAAAACTCAGCAGGTCAGTCTTTGACAGAGTCTGTTCCGCTTATATCAGTTTAAGATGGAGGCCAATTCAATTTCACATTTCTTCCCTCTCCCACGGATCACATGCTCTCTGTCGCAAAGTCGTCATGGCGCCAGCTCTCTCTGTCCACATAGAGGCACAGAGGCTAGATTAGCATCAACTGCATCCCAAGGACAAAGCCCCCGAGGTCACTTCCTGACCGTTTGGCTGGTCACATGCATCCCATGCTTGTGACTAGACTGGGCCCCCTCATTTTTGCAGTTTTATCCTGAGTAGAACTGAACACCAGCCTTTTGTTTGGAGAATGCCATGACAGAAGAAAACGAACCCTACTGTATATGGTGAAAATTCTGAGCAGAAGATTAGGAGATCGTGCACAGTAAGATTATACCCAGACTAGGAGACGCATTCAAACAGTGGTGATAATCAGCTTCTGCTTACATAGCAAAGAAATATAGGGATGAAAGAACCTCCACCGCCAGGACGCCCACAGGATCGAGACTTGGCCATGACTCACATCCATCCCATAATAAGCAGCCTGGAAGACAGCGGGGGTTGGGGGTGGGGGGGCGGTGGAGGCCGTTGTGAGATGCAGATCCATCATCCCCTGGGCCATGCCAGTCCCTGGAAGTTCCCTTGGCACTACATCACACCAATTAACACCTGCGGACACACCATTAGAGGATGCCGTGCGCCAGGAAATGATTTTGTCACTGCCGTCCGTCTTTGGATGAGACGCCTATGCTCATGCAACATACAGTATATAGGGCATCCACAGACATGGTATTTGTGACACACTCCTTTATATGTTGGTATTCACGGTACATTTACTTATGCTAGCATTTGTGTTTCCCCCCTCTCTGTGGGAGTGTGTAATACACATAGTACTGAATGAAGAATCGGGGAGCGCATTCCGCAGAACATTTGATCTAAAAAATCATTTTGAGAAATCACTCATTTTTTTGAAGGTTCACCGGCATGCAGACTAAAAATCGAACGTCATATTGTCTGTGCATAGACATGACAATAGCTTACAGGGTGATCAATCGCTAGGATGAGGCTTCATTGGATCCATGGATGTGAATCTAGGTCAAGTTTGTGGAGAGCGACTCCACTGCAGTACTTGAAACGCTTATGCAAGATCCTCAGGAATTCATCCCACTGCGGCCTCAGTCCACCTCGCCGTGGTTTAGAAGTTCTGAGAGCAAGTTACAAATGGTGCAATTTCCCCCTTTCATCTAGAGGATACATGAGACCAAGTGCTTGTTCTGTTTTAATAGGCTATCAGCTATTATTATTGACTTCAATAAAATAACAAGGGCTCTCATGGGAGAGCAGAATATAAAACAAACAAAACAGCCCTTCTCCCTACACATAAATAATCCAATAAATAAATAAATAACAATTAAAGCATTTTCAGCCTATGATCCTCACTTATACCAGCATTGCAGAGTGTTATTCACTGGGACAAAGTGAAGAAGCGAAACGTTAGAGTGCTGTGTGCATGCTGACACTGTGCTGGGGCTAAGACTAAGGCTATGGGTGACATTCTGGTAGTTCATAAGTCCTAGGGACTCCCTGCAGATTTGGTGATGATGGTAGTTTCTCATGCAGCCTATCAGAGATCAAGGGCAACATCAAAGAGGTCATGACCTTCCCTCTAAGTGACTCAGAGACAAGGCGAGGCAGTTATGATGGATCTCCCAGAAGTCCCTCACTAAATAGGATGCTATGCTGAGCGTTCTGGCTTGGGTTGAAAAGGGTCTCGATCAGACCTTGCAGTAAACATGACTTTAGATCCACATAGAGAGTAGCACTGGAGGTCCCAGAGCTGGTGTCAAGCAGGGCAGAAGACAGGCAGCCGGAGGGCAGATTTGCCTCTCTGCCTCCCTCAGCTGCATGTGGCTTCTCAGGCAGGCAGAGACCTGCCAGCACTGGCCTGTCTGATTGGGGGGAAATGCCCTCTGGACAACAGGGTGCACCCTAGAGAATAAGAGGGGACTCACGCAAGGAGGTCTCAACTTTGTATGACCTCCTTCACACGCATGCACGGACACACACACACACACACAGTCTTCATCCCATCCCCCAGGCCCTCCTCCAAGTTTCGATCCTCCAGCAATGATCTCAACTCAGCCCCAGATGAGCTCAGACCCAGCCCTGAAAGATGAACCCCGAGGCGGCCGCAGTCAGAGCGGGGGAACCGGCAGATAAGTCTGGGAAAGAGATGCGTGCGTGGAGGGGTGGTAGGTGATAGCCCCAGCCGGAGCAGAACACACCCCGACACACACCCTGAAGAAGAATGACTCTGAGTGGGTGTCAGGGCCTGAAAGGGAAAAACAGATGATCAAGCACCATAAGCCAAAGCCTTGTGCCGCTGTGTTTGGCTTTGTTGGTCACATGAGGAACAACCACAAACCAGCACACTGGGTTTCAGTGAAAGGGCATTACTGGTGGTCCTGGGAAGCCAGCTTCTAAATCTGTTCCTTTTTCTGTCCGTGCCACAAAGCTCATGTTTTTTGTTTTTTTGTGTGTCTGCCCTGGGGGTAGGGGTTTCCACCGCATAATGAAGTCCAGATTTGTCTCTGGTGGTCTGCACATCTCTGAGTAGACGGCTGCTGCAAGCTGATGGCTGCTTTTCAAATCAAACAATACTGTGGCCAGAAAACGTCAAGCAAATTTGCATGGTACTTCATCGTCACTGTCAACAATGAGATGTACAAGAGGTAAATATAGGAGGCACAAAGGGAGCGAGACAGATGGAAAGAGAGAAAGGGAGGGCGAGAGAGGGAGGGTGTGTGTGGGAGAGATAGAGAAAAAGAGAGAGAGAGAGAGAGAGAGAGAGAGAGAGAGAGAGAAGACGGTGAGAGAGGTGAGAGAGGTGCCTATAGGGAAATGGCGAAGGCAGAGCAGGTCAGCTGTCGGCTCCGTCGCGATTTGCTGTTCGCCACCCACTCCCGTCTTTGTTGTCTCCCACGTTCTCTGTTTGCCCAGGCAGGCGCTGAATATACACATGATCTCTTCTTGAGATCACCGTTGGCGGTAGAGTGTTTTCACGGGAGAGCTTTGCTTGCGCACTCTGACGAAATTGGAGGCTTTTGGAGCTTTCAGTGCAAAACACAAAACACATCAAAACCAAATACCCTTTGAATGAAAAACAAATCTGACAATGCATGGACTTGACAGGAATGTGCCTCTCTCAGTTCTTTGTCTCGAATGTTTGTACATTCAAGACAAATGTGCGCATGATATCAATTATGGCTTTTGTTGATCTTTCATTACATTGGGACAGACACAAAAGTCTGGAAAAAAGATGTTCAAAGCTGCAGACCTCATCAGGTACTGTGGGACAGACCTTTTCATCTGAGGCCAGAGGCCATTAGCAGCAGGTGACACAGTTGCAGGTAACCGGGTACTGGTACTGTAGCTAAACGCAGCATTAGCCCTTTCAAGTGTCATTTTAGGCAATTTGTCTACAGTTACAATTATACAGGTAGACAGCAAAGAGAACATTCCGGAGGTTGCTCTGGCTTGATGAGAAGGATGACAGTAGTGGGAGTAGGCCGGCTTCATTTAAATAGCCGTCAGTGCTTGTGGAACTGAAGTTTGACAGGCATGGACTAGAAGAAAAAAAACTAAGAAATACTACATCCATTGCGAGCTTTTACATCTACCCTTTTAATACAATAACAATCACACTGACAGGCAGGAGCTAAAAACATAAAAAATAAAAATAAAAAATAAAAAATGGCCACTGTGGTGCAGCTCTTTGTTAGGAGTCATGAAAGGCCTACTCAAGGCCAAAGTCAAAATAAAATGTGAAAGCTCAGCATGGTAAAGCTAAAATAGGACTGTTTAGGACAGGGCTTGCATTTGAAATTGGACATATTAAAACCGTAGGGAGGAGGCAGGCAAAGAAAGAAACATCACAATAGTAGTAGAGGGGTCTGCAAATAATATAGAATTTGCCCAAGTCATTATTTTCCAACAGAACATCTTCCACTGCTGAACTCCGCAGGAAGGGGGACATTTATTTAGTGGGAAACTGCCGCATTGTTTGGGGGGTTGGGGGCGTGGGGACAGGGTGTTAGAGCGCTATTCACAAAGTCATAAATATTTACTGCTGAGAGCAAAGAGGTGCACTAGGAAGCAAAAAAAAAACAAACTCTCAAAGGCTGAAAGACAGATAGAGACAGAGAGGGAGAGAGAGCGCAAGAGAGAGAGAGAGAGAGGGAGAGAGTCTGCCGTGACTACACCGAATGTCACCTACAGAATCTGTGTTACTTCTTGGCTGATGACATTCTCTGGCTTGCAATGACAGCAGTTTTGTCTGTTTTTTTTGGTGTTGTTTCACATTCCCTTTGGTTGTGAATTCCTCTAAACGAATGTTAAACGCTTCTGTTTGCAGGCGGAATGGATGTACCCTTCCTCTCTGTCGCTGTCAGCCTGACACCATCACAGCAACAGTGGGAAAAACTCAACAGAGGAGTCAGTGGCTCCATCAAAATAAATAAATAAACAAACAAAACAAAACAATCCCCCACACAATTACTGTCTGAGTAAACTCTCACAGTAAATAAAGTAAGAAAAATGTTCCACTCACCCCACACTTGTTTACACTATGGACATATGTGAATGTGTGTGCCTGCCTGCATGGGTGTATGTTTGTGTGTGTGTGTGTGTGTGTGTGTGTGTGTGTGTGTGTGTGTGTGTGTGTGTATGTGTGTGCGTGTGTGTGTGCATAAGCCTATGAATTTAGTTATAGCTGCATAAATATATAACATACGCGCATTATGTACAATGGATTCATGTATTTTAGTTATAACTAAAAGGACAGTCATGAAACATGTCCTATCCACAGTCTAATGACTTAAAGGGGAAATCCAGTGTGAATCAATCATCAATTCATTGGCCTGTTGTTCAAGGTCACTGAGTGCTGTTGGTAAGAAAAAGAAAGAGAAAATTTGATATAGCATAGACTGAATAGCCAATCGGCAGCTAACACCAAACCAAACCAAATGGGGCACATTTTCAGTTTCCTTCCTGTTCCGAATGCAATTAACATTAACTGTCAGTTTGCTAATCGGTCTATGTTGTTTCAAATGTTCTGGTTTCCTACAGACAGCACTCAGTGATTTTGAAAAACAAGGCTATTAATTGATTCACACTGGATTTCTCCTTTAAGTGTAAAAAAAAAAAAAAAAACACTGTATGATGTTAGCGCCAAAGGAGAGTGGAGGCGGCTTTGTGGACTGTGAAAAGAATCTGGTTGTTTCCAGATGGGTTTATGAGACATACAGTACAGGGCTCCGTTGACCAGTTGGAAGGCTCTACGGCTCATGAAACATTTCTGTAAACTTTGCAGCATTCTGCACAGGCAGATATGACTGGGGTCTTATCAACAATGTGATCATGAAAAAAAAATATACTGTTGCTTTTATCAGAGAGATGAAACCACAAGCAGAGCAATGTTTTGAGATCAGTGGGGAGATTTTGTGAAATGCATAGAAAACAGACAGGAGAGGCAAATCTTTCATAGATCACAAAATTAGACCAGGAAGTTATTTCTTATTTGTTCTTCTTTTAGTACATCTCGTGATTATTATTGCATTCCATCACTGTAAGATACATAAAAATAAAATGCATGAAATGCTTGGATGTGCACAATCACCAGCCAGTGCCAATGGGGTCCCCCAGCAAAAGGAGGCCACTGTGAACACTGGTTTGCAACATTAAAATGTTTGTGATCCATCTCTGGTCAAAGCACATTTGGAACAGTAAAGCTCTCTGAGCCGAGCTGACACAGAAACTGTGGAAGTTGGCCTTGCGGTGGGATTATTTATATATATGGGATGGTGACAGCGAGCCATAAAAGAAGGCCCTGGAGATGGAGGAGGGTGGAGAAGAGGCAGGGGCAGGCGGTGGGGTGTTGGCTGAAGGCCTGCTGCGCAGCTCCCAGGCTGTGGCTGCGGCTGTGACTGGGGCTGGGGCTGGGGCCGGGGCTAGCACAGGGGGCGCGTTAGCACAGGCCTCAGTGCCTCTTCAGCTTGTTAAAATTCCTTTGACAGGGGCCCTGCGCCGCACGCTAACAAGGGCCGGCCCTGGGCTGCGGGGGCAAGGCCGCTGGGTCGGGGAGGCCACCAGAGCCACCGCTGTCTGCCAGCCAGGCCCGAGACAGGGGGGGTAGCGGGGGTATGGCAGGGTGGACAAGGGCAGAAACAGAGCCCTGTGTGTGTGTGTGTGTGTGTATGCTGCTCTCACATTACCCCGTCTATACTGGCCATTGAGACTTTCCTACATCTCAGATCACAGTTCAAGCGGATTAGTCTGTGTGTGTGTGTGTGTGTGTGTGTGTCTGTGTGTGTGTGTGTGTGTGTGAGAGAGAGAGAGAGAGGATACAAAATGAAGGGGGAGGAAAGAGGGTGAGTTCTTTTCACTCTTTTTGTTCTGGTTCATTTTTTTGCTCTCAAACTCATCACATGTTCTGTTTGAGCATCTCTCCCTCTCTTTTTCTCTCTATGCATCCATCCATCCCCCTCCTTCTACCTAATTTCTATCCATCCTTCCATTTCCCTCTCCTCCCTCAGTCTTCCTCTGAATGACTCCTATTGTCTTTGGTCCGGTGAGAGTTGGGAGTTTGGATGAATGTACAGGTGGAGGATGGTGTGGGTGGGTCAGCATGCTCCTGGGTGTGAGAGTTGCCATGTGTGAGAACAATACTAAATCATAGTAACTACCAATGCTCAAGATCTGTGCAATAGAGCTGTGGTTATGCAAGTCACACATTCCATACTGTTCTCTGTTGTGCAGACGCGCCGACCTCCTGCGGCGCATACACGCACGCGCTCGATAACAAACCGCACGGACGCTCACATGATCCTGCAACACACACACAGACACGCATGTATGTATTTATGCAAGCACATACACACACACATATACTCACACACACACATACGCACACACATACCTACACAGACCGATCGCCAATGCCTGTGGTTGATGAATGCAAGGGCTTATCTGTTTGTAGCAGTGTTTGTCTACCCAACAGTGCACCACTGTGTCCGGGCGTACTGGCGAGCGCATGATAATCAGGCCAACTGCGGGGCCTCTCTAATGAAGGCCTGGCAGCCTCCGTGCGGTAGCCATCTGAAGGCGGCACCCCCCACCCACGCGCACTTGGCACGGACACATGGCTCCTGCCGCGATCCCCCACCCCACCCCACCTCCCGCACAACCACCACCACCTCCTCCAACATCCCCACCAAGCCAGTCGGAGCCCTGCCCTTGTTCCTGGCACTGCTAAGGGAGCGAGCCAATCAATTACCCCCCCAGCAGTGCCTCATTATGGGGTCAGGCCTGAGGGCTGTGGAGGTAGCTATTGGTGAGCTGAACTTGAGGGGGTGAGGTGGCTGGAAGTAGATAGGAGGGCATTCCGGGGCTTTGTCTGAGAGATGAATGTTCTAGAACATTGCCTGTGCCCTCCCACTAACTCCAGTTGCTTTACTGTTACATTGGGTGTGGTTGGTGAATAGTGGCAATCATTTTTTGCTGAATCCAAAACTCTGACTTCTGCCCTTTGTGTTTTTGTTTACTGACACAAGAAGCGGCTGTTGAAATTTCCTAATCATTTTTGTGTGGTTCAAACTTTCTGACCTCTACAGCGAGACTACAAGGTAGACAAGACTTTTGCTTCACAAAGAGTCTGGACACTCTCGATAGGCATATGTTTACTTTGCATTGTGTGGGAACTTTGTTCAAACTTTCAACCCATAGGTTCTGCTTTCAATTTCCGTTTATTGATTGAAGATAAAAAAAATCCATTCAAAGCAAACCGGAGCCTTTGGAGATGTTCCCTGTTGTATTACTGAAGCAAAATACAGTATTGAGCAGAGGCGGCGCTAGCCTTGTTATGAGGCTATGTCTTCTTTTTAAAGACATGATAATAACAGGGTGATGCATCTGAGTATGCAAAAATGGGATGTGCAAAAAGTAACTTAGAATTAACATGACTTTTTGTGTAAAAGTAGTAGAACTTGCAAAAACACACTTCCAAACATGAAGCAGCATAAGAGAGAGGGGAGGCATTGGCCTTAGATCTTGAGATTGTTGCTAGAAGTTTGCAAACTTAGAGTGCTGCTATCTCAGCTGTTCTTTTCCTCCCTCTCGCTCTCTGTCACATTCTCTCTTTCACACACACTGATACACACACGCACGCACACACACACACACACACACACACACACACAGACTCACATACACACACCCTCAAAGAGTTCCTGAGCATGGCCAGTGGGAAATGAAAGGGGCGCTGAGGATTAGAGCGGGATGCAGGGCCTGATTAAAACCTCCAAAAGAAAGCAATTAGACTCTACAGCGGAGGAGCCGAGGCAGGCCAACGCCGCAGAGAGGAGAGGAGTGGAGCACCGTGCCTTAAATAATGCAGAGTTCTCTGGCAGCTCGCTCCCCGCGCACTGCACTGAGCATGCTCGATGGAACCCCGGATGCTGTAAACGGCTCAGCCGAGTCGAGGTGAAACGACAGACAGACAGACGGCTGGAAGGAAAAAAAACAAAACCACGAAAACATCAAAATGAGTTTTGTTCTCACAGAGTGAGAAACGACCCTTGAGCATGGGCTTTGTTTAATGTGTGTATGTGTGTGTGTGTGTGTGTGTGTGTGTGTGTGTGTGTATATGTATGTGTGTGTTTTTCTAAACACACTGTGTTTGTGGGTATGTGTTTTTGTGTATAATAATGTTGCTTGTGTTAAGAGAAATTGAAAAAAAAAATCTCTGAAAAATGAAAACAACAACCTTCCAGGAAAACACTGCAGCCACATTAAAAGTGAATGAAACGTCTGATGAAAAAGCAGATGCTATGATTGCAAAACGCAATTTCCTCTCACTGTGGCAGTCTGCTGGCCTACCTGACTATCCTGAAAGATTTATATATTTTTGAAAGAAATTGCCCATTGTTCTATCTCCACAAACAAAACTGGATGAATGTGAGGGAACAAATCAAAGCAATACAGCAAGGCAAAGAAAGAGGATGAGCAAAAGAAAGAATATTGTATAGAATGAATACTGGAACTGAATTGACCAACCAAAGGGTACAGAGGGCAGATGGTATTTTTTGCATGAAACCTTATATCATCATTACTTATCTGTGCCTGTATTCTGATGTTAGTCGTGCTGCCACAGCAGAGCATTCTGGATTTCTGCTTCTTTATCCCCACTCCTGCAGAGCAAGTCGATTAGGCCCCCTTTAAGTGTGGAATGACACCCAGAGAATACTGCAGAGGACGTGAAGGAGGGAGAGAACCCCTGCTGCTAGCACTAGCACAGCACATTCTAAGGGTTACCTAGGGAGATAGCCGCAGCTAGACATGCTGTAGCAGCGGGAGAAACAGGGGAAAAACGGTAATGTTTCATAATGCCAGCTACAATTTATGTAATTTAGTCAGGCCTACTTGGTAATGAGAGCTCAAGCCCCACACAAACAACGTGGCTGTACTGTATGTGTGTTTTTGTGTGTGTGTGTGTGTTTAGAGGAGTGTGATAGGAAGGAAAACAATGTAAGGCTGATTTATGAACCATGTCACCCAGTCCAACTCCGGTTCTGCGTCATATTCAGCTTTAATGTGATCAAACAAGATTCTTTGGTGATGATGGACGGAGGTGGTCAAAGCTAGGCTGGTGGACGGCGGGCAGCATGCTCCAGGCTGAGAAGGGCCTCTGCTACTGTACAGAACCAACACGTCTCAAACACTTCCCACCTTAAGCCCCAATTATGGCAACAGCAGAAGATTAAAATTATGCACACTCACACACATTTATGCTCCAGTTACTCACTCCATTTGGTGTTAAAGTCGTGGACACATGGAACAATTTTCCACTGACTGGTTCCTTGTCAGTAATATTAGCTGTGAAATCAATAGCACCAATAAAAGCTGAGAGACAAGCAGGTACAAGTGCAGTTTACCAGCCAAAGGCCCAATGTAGAAATGCAGAAATCAAGGAAAAAGCTAAGGAATGCTAGAGGCTAGAGGAGGACGACACAAGAACAGCACCGCAGAGACCCAGCCAGAGTTCTCCAGTCATCGGTGGGAAAAAAATATGCTGAACGGCTCTGATAAACAACCGCAGCACTTAAGAAGGGTGAATATCATTAATAGTAATCAGGACACAGGTTTGTTCATGAGTGGCAGGAAATGGCAAGAAGGTGTAATGAAATTAACATCTCAAGTTCATCATTTAAACGGATTTGATTAAGACTGAAGCCTTGCCCTATGTGCTATACTATGCCAAAGCCACCCACCCTTGGAGAAAGCATCCTCAGTTACAGCATTCACTAATGACAAGAGAAAGAAAGACTTGATATTGAAAATAAAAATAAAGAAGAGAGTCTTTACAGCAAAAAAAACAAAAGTTTTCCTTCGCAGAAATGCTTTCTACCATGCTGTATTAGAATAAGTCATGGTGTGTGATCTGTGAGAAGCTCCATGCACAGTCAGTCCGTGGACTGCAGAAAACTGGAACGCTGCAGGTCCACATGCAGAGGCCTTTTATGAGTCTGTGGCTGTGATCTCTGCCTGCTAGAAAGGCCACTGACACAGCTGGCACAGGGACCCTGTTCTGTCTCAGCACTGAGCCTCCAAGCGAGCAGGCCGGGAGTGCACTACGAATGCAGCCAGATAGGAGGCTGGATGTCGAGGCTCCTGCAGTGCACTGTGCCCCCCCCCCCAGACTCAGCATGAGAGCATGTGAAGGGAAGAGAGAAAGAGAGAGAGAGAGAGAGAGAGAGAGAGAGAGAGGGCGAGAGAGAGAGAGGAAGAGCAAGTAAGAGTGGGAAAGAGAGGCAGAAAGAGTAAGTAAGAT
>JAVQKI010488543.1:0-11027 GCA_036025975.1 Nematalosa erebi | reverse complement strand
TTATTTCCCTGTCTTTCTCTTTTTCTCTGTCTCTCTCTTACACACACACACACACACACACACACACACATTCTAACACACACACACAAAGCAAAAAATGTATGTCCCCTCTCTCTCTTTCTCTCTCTCTCTCTCTCTCTCTCTCTCTCTCTCTCACACACACACACACACACACATACATACACACCTATCTTATCCTTTTTGTCTCTTTTCACTCAATAAGAAAGAGCAGGAAAACAACTTGAGAGGCCAGCATAACACCCACCTGTGTAGTAGTGCCATGTTTCATCACATTCTCTGAAGTTTAGACCCTACCAATATGAGTGCTCATGAGAGTGCTGTGGGTGAGAGAGAAGAAAAATGTGTGTGTGTGTGTGTATGTGTGTGTGTGAGACAGAGAGAGAGAAAGAGGGACACACAGAGAGAGAGAGAGAGAGAGAGAGAGAGAGAGAGAGAGAGAGAGAGATGGAGATTTTGTCACTGTTTCTATCCTAAGTGGTGGATTCCCATTACATTTTATGTCAGTCTGATCACTTTTACGGACGGGCAGACTAATGTGTTTTTTTTTTTCTTGAAGCCATCCTTCTTAGTAGTTGAATTACTGTATGTTGTAAAAACAGGAACACGAATAGGCCTGTGCTAATACCCCCAAAAATAACTTTTTGAATGAAGGCAAAAGGAATTCCTTCCTAACAATACTGTTTATCATACCCTGAAGGGAAACTTATGGGGCAATGTTTGTGTTAACTGGAAGTTTGGGAATTGAGGGGAAAGTTGCACAAGGATGCATGTTGACAAGACCATGTGGTTAATAAACTCAACTACTCACCCTGTGACCTTCCGACTGTTGCAATTCCTTGAAAACTTAATGCATTTGCACAGACTGTTTGGTCCTTTTGGGAGCCTGTAAGAGGATCTGGCTGTGGGAAGATGCCATCCTCTGCCCTTGGAAAGTTCCTGCAGCAGTCTGCTGAGGGTCCCAGTGGCATTTCTGGAATAAGAGAAAAGTCTTAAAATGAGAAACTTTCCCCTTTTACAGGCACACACATACACACAACTTCATCCAGCCTACACTTTTTAACTTTTTAAACTACAGTAATTGTCTGTGGTACATTTGAAACATACTGCAACTTACAGTTAAAATAGTAGTAAGCTGGTGTTTCTGTTGCATTACCACTTATATCTGATGCATTTCTTAAATAACAACATTGTGTTGTGCTATGTCACGCTATGTGTTGTGGAAATAAGTCTTACAACAATGCAGACTGACAGCTTCCATTTCCGATGGCTGTTACAGATTCAGCATGTTAAATTGTCTGTAAATGAGCTAATTGGGTGCTGCCGATATTGTGTTCAGTAGCTTTTAGTTGAATTTTATCAATTCTGATTGAAGTTGTCATTGAACCCCATTTTACTTCCATAAAGGTTAAAAAGTGGAGAAATGCTTAAGCTAGAAGAAATATATGTATTTACTCTGAACATTTAGAATGTCCTCGGAGCAATGGGAGTGAAATGCCAAGTAAAGTGCATTCAATACATTGCACAACATGATGCATGACATTTATCTAGAAAAGGTCTTGGCAGATAGCCATGCATGTCCTTGCAGAAATCTAGGAGGACTATAGAGAACGAGAAACAGAACCCTAAATTCCGGTATTTTCTATCTATCAATTCCCATTTGGAACCTAGCTTTGTTCCCAACCATCCTCCTTTGATAAATAAGTCACTTCTAATTTCAAAAGAGAGCTGCTCTTCTGGACCTTGGAGCTAAAACAGGACCTTGGTGTGTGTGTGTGTGTATGTGTGTGTGTATGTACATGTGTGTATCTGCATGCGAGGCTCACCGCGTCAGATGCGCGCAGCAATCCAGCCATTAACGCTGATGGATACGTTCGGCTAATTTTCCCCATGAAGATTTATGAGGGGCTGGTGTGATGGAGGGCCTGAATCAGAGAGGGCCCCTGCGAAGAGGATGGGCTCTGGGGGCAGTTGAAAGCGGCGGCAGAGGGGTAATGGATGTGGGAAGATGGGACTGAGTGAGGGGGAATGTGGGCCGTCGACCACTGGGAAGGTCATTCGGAGCACTGCCTGACCACTCCCAGGGGATTGGTTCATGAAGGTGCCCCGGCCACTGGCCATGAGCCCCTCTCTGAGGCTACACACATTCATGTTGCCTCCTGTACACATGCAGACACACAGACACTACCAGACAGACATACAGCAAGCATACACAGACACACAAGTGTGACCTCCCTCACACATACAGTATCTACACAGACTCTCTGTCAGTCTCTCTCTCTCTCTCACTTTCTAACTTGCACATGCATGGGTACACATGCGTGCGCATGCACATACACACACACGCAGACACACATACACAAAATGTCTTGTTCCTTCTTTCCTCCACGTCTAACTTGGCCTTTGACCTTATCTGCTCACTTTCATCCTCCTGTGATCTCTCTTTCTCTTTCTTCCCCCACACACACTCTCTCTCTCACATACACACACATACTCCACTCACTAATTTTTCCACACACAAAAAACACTAATCCTCCAGGCAACTCTCCTTTGCCCTCTAAATAGATATACTTCAGTAGTAAGCTCAGTGTCAACTGTAATGACCCACATATTAATCCCTGACCCAAACCCCTCCCCCCCACACACACACTCTCCCACCTACAGTATTTATTCTGCCCTCTCACTGCCTGTTAGTAGCCATATTTAAGTAGAGGGCCACTCCTCTACATACATCTGCCCCTCACCTCACAGGTGACAAGCAGATGAATAAAACACACACACATACACACACAGTGCTCATACACTGTTTTTTTGGTTTGGTTTGAACTGCCCTCAGACACAACCTGAGTTCTAGGGAGAGAGAGGGAGAGAGAGGCTGCAGGTGAACAGGTGATGGAGGAGGTGGTGGACTGTAAGATAAACAGAGAGTGGGGATAAATCTCAGAAGGAATGGGCAGATTTGTGGAGGCAGGGATAAATCTCTCTAAGGGGGAAAGAGGCAGAGCCAGGTTTCTGAGGCCATCCGACAACCCTTGATGGAAAAGGGCTAAAACGGGTATGATGCGAGGGATGAAAGAGTGGGTGTGTAAATCGCGGAAATGAACGAGAGCCGCAATGATGAGGGGCAGTGGGTGAACGATAAAGGATTGGGTTGGGATGATGGGGTGAGTGGCAAGGAGATTAATGAGTGAAAAACAAACTGGGTGTGAATGTGAATAAATGTAGGAGGAGCTGGCCAGGCTAGGACGGATATATGGCCTCACTAACAGGTGGTGGGAAAATGAAGTGGATCAAGGTGTAGACTCCTCTCTCTCTATCTCTCTCTCACTCTTTCATATATAGTGTAATGTAGATATACTGTTTGTGCATGTGTATATCTCTGTCTAACATCCTTTCTATGCTTCAGCCCTTTTTCCTTTTCTGTCTCTCCCACTGTGTGATTATGTCTCATCCTCTCTTTTTCTCTCTGCCACTTTGATGTCACCACAAACAGGTGCCCCTGAGCTAAAAATGCCATAGCAAAAAGAGGAAAGCTGTTGTAGGTGGGAAGGTTACCTAAATGGTTAGAGGAAACTGACCTTTCCTGACGCCTGTTCTTTAATCCCTCGTTCCGCCTCTTTTTCTCATCTCTCAGCACAGGTCATCCAGCTCTTTGAGTTAGCGTGGTTGGCAGGATCTTTTCACGAGGCAGACTGAACGTTCATCCATTAACACGTCTTTTAGCCATTCGATGTCCGTCTCATTTATCGCGTGTTTATGGTATCCGTTAACACTTTACTCTCTTTCTTCACCTCTTTCTCTCTCACTCACACACACACACAAAAAAACACACACCCACACCATTCTTCTCATTCTGTCCTTCTCTGTGTTCCCATTCAGTTTTCCCCACAGCTCATACGTTCTCTGTCTGTCTGTCAGTTTGTTTATCTGTCTTTTGGCCTGTCAGTCAATATGTCCATCCTCACCATAATAATATTCCACTCTGACCCCCAAGACCTACACCCCACCCTCTCACTTAACTGTTGTCTCTCATCTTCACCTGTAGAGCCTAACCAAAGATGCCCGTGCAACATTCATGCATAATGTTTTTGGTGTCGAGTGGGACATATCCTAGCTCTGGATGTGTGTGTTGATCTAGGTGTGTGTAAGAGTATGCGTTTGTACACATCTCTGCAATCTACTGTATGTATGCGGTAGGGTGTTCAGGTGGTAGTTGACTCCTCTGTTGCCATCGGGCACTAAATAAACCGGGGAGCTCCTGGGTGTGGTGTGTTTGGTATATTTGTCTGGTCTATTCATAAGAGACCTGAGCAGAGTTAAAGAACCTGGAGTGGAAGTACGTATGTGTCTAAGCCAGAAACAACAAGAGAAGGAGAGATGAGTTGGGGAGGGGCACAGGTTAAAAAAAATGTTTGTATGTTTTTATGTTTGTAACTTTTTCCATCACACAAACGAACAGCTCGATTTCATATGAAAACAATCACCAGCAATGGGAGACATGGGAATTCAGTTTGATGTGTTGATACCCTCCCATGCACTCGTGGCAATGACTGCCCGTGATGAAAATGCATAAATCTTAGGGACAAGCAATTACAGATAAAAGCAGAATGATCTTGAATGCTCGGACACACCCAAGAGGAAACAGCCCCATATAAACACTGAAGGAATAATTAAAAGATCCTCTGGCAAAACAAGCAAATGAAAGGGTGGCGCCGAAGCACCATCTCTAGGATGGGATTTGTCTAAGCTGAGGCAACGTGAACGACCGCAAAACACATGCTTTCCACTGCACAGAGAAATCATAGCACAGTTTAGAAAACTACAGTGGCTGTCCATTCGCATGAGTGTTTGTCTTGTGTGTTTGAGTGTGTGCATGTGGAATTTGAGTTTGTTTTTGGTTGTGTGTTTGCTCATCCAATCCACGCTTATTTTCATTTTAGTTTGTTGGTGTTATACAGTAGACACATTTGAGCCCTGTGCAGATGTAAATGTGTGTGGATGGGCATGTGCTTGTGTGAAAGAGAGGCAATAAGAGAAAAAAAAACTGATGCATATTTGGAACACCATTCAGTCTTTATTTCCATGTGGTTAGATCTGTATCTGTCCACTCATTTGTAGACTTGCTAGTCTGTGTCTGACTATGTAATTGAATGCATGACAGGCTAAACCAAACTAAACTAAATGCTAAAAAATGGACCAGTGTGTGTTTGTGCATTGGTGCATGTCTTAGCTAATTAGTCCGCATTTGTGTTTGGATGTGTGCTAAACTCAAGGATGAATCCTGTTGTACTTGAACCCTGGCTGAGGTCTCATAACTGTCAAAGGTCAGAGTTGAATGTAGGAGGTCACTTGGGATCCACAGTGAAGCGAGGCTATGGGCATGGGAACACAGAGCAAAGGACAAACACAGAGACGTTGTGGATTATATTTGGTTCAGCTAAATGTATTATACTGCAGCACTGCCGATTTAAGTCAGTTTTCATGAAAATCAGCACAGCTTGGACACATTTCTTTTCGTTATTGTTTAATTGGGCTGATGTGACTTGGACCCCACAAAAAGAAAAGCAAAAAAAACAAAAATACTAAGTAACATTTTTCAGCTGTGCTCAGTTATGTACTACTATCCATCTGAGGTCTTAAACATGATTTGTTTAAGATGAGGGAATGTGAACAACAGCAAAGCACATGCTTTCCACTGCATAGCTCTCAGAAGAATATGCGTATACAGTACATTACAAAAAAGCATGCATGCTTATGTACGCCATATGGTTTATTACAAGAACATACACAGATGCTTAGGAGTATGATGGAAAGTTGCAGATCCGAGCAGGGGTGCTGGTAGAAAGTTTGGGCCCTATGGAAGAAAATAAAAGTGTTCCAACTGCAAACCCCATGTTTGTCATTATATTCTATGATGTCTTGATGCAATTTGGATAGTCTTGACTTTACTCTGTCTAAATGTTCCTCTGCATATGATGCATATGCTGTAAAGTAGTCTGCAAACAGGAATTATATAGAAAGGCAAAGGACAAGAGAGACGATGAAAACATGATAGAGATACACATAGAGAAACAGACAGGGCTCACAGGTATCTTATCTTTAAGGTTCTATGGAAAAGGAAAGAAATAAAAACTCCTCCTTGATGACCTTTTTAAGAGTTTGTTCAGACTAGAAAGTGTGCTCCTGTTGAAATAAGCGCAAGATTTTTTTTATTCGCGTGTGTAGTCATTGAGTGTTCTCACTGATAGGATTCATTACTGAACTGTCTTCCTCGTCAGGGGCTCAATTACATCAGCCTTAATTACAAGTGCCTTTGAAGCTCTAAGCCGTGCAGCCAGAAGTAATTGGGAGGTCAATAATGGCTTCTCTGAACAGAGATGTATGGCCGAGCGCTGCTATGGTATCGCTCTTTGCTGTGAGCCATTTAAGACGAAACAGCTAGACTGTTTATGTCAATGTCTGTCTCTCAGTGGGTCTTTCCTTCTCTCTCACCCACTTTCTCTTTACTTTATTCTTTCCCTTTATTTTCTCATTCTCTTTGACATCTGTCTCTCTTTCAGCCCTTTGAAGTGTTGTGTCTGACTCTCTCCATGTCTGTCATTCTATCTGTCTCTTAAACTGTCTGTGCTTTTGCTCTCTTTTCATCCTCTCTGACTCTCTATCTGTCTTTTCTTACAAATCCATCTCTTATTTGGCAGGTTCATTTCTCCATTTGCCCTCAGCACCTAGCTTCTGAAATACTGCTGTTTGCTCATTATAGGTTGCATTGAGTTTATTGAGTGTGTGTGATTACACACGTTTGCCCTGCCCTGTAGATATAGCCATCAAACACTCTTTTGACAGCACCATGTGATTGTCACACACAAACACACACACACACACACACACACACACACACACACACACACACACACACACACATCAGCATACACAGCATGTCTCAACCCACATTGCATGCAAGGACTAACTGATACATATTGCTTGAGGAGAGCAATAATAATAACAGAAGTAAAAAAAAAAAGGACCATCTCAATTAAAATTCATCTGGATAAATAAATTTATATCTCCATGTTTGTGTACTTCACCAGAGTGTTTTTTTCCCTCTCCTTAATTTTTCCGTGCGCTTGCCTTGCTCTCTGGTGTCGTGTCGGGGAGAGATGTCGGCCGTAAACTCTGGCGGTGGTGACGCAGCGGTGGCATTTAAGCGTTCATGTGTATAATTATTTTCGAGTGTGTCTCCATTTCCTCTCTCTTTCTCCTCAAATCAATTTTTATGGCGTGTGAGTTTTATGGCACTCATCAGGCCGGTGTGAGCCCCGGCTGCCGTGATGCTGCTGCAGGGGACTGCTGCAGAAATGAGAGGTATAAATATGAATGTTTTCCCCTTCGCCTCAGGCTCTGTGTGTGTGTGTGTGTGTGTGTGTGTGTGTGTGTGTGTGTGTGTGTGGACATGTGTTTGTGTTTGTGAGTTTAGGGGTGTGTGTTTGCAGTGCGTGTGTATGTGTGTGTTTCTGGATGTGTCTACAGTATGTGTCTATGTGTGTTGTGTAATTCTGTTTTGTGTTCAGGGTGTTGGTATACATGCGGATGGGTTCAAAGTCAGTGAGTACATGACTGTTTGTGGTGTGGTTGTGTATGTGTATTTGTGCTTGTGTGTGTGTGTGTGTGTGTGCACATGTGTCTGTGTGTGTGTGTGTGTGTGTGTGTGTGGGTGTGTGTGTGTGTGTGTGTGTGTGTGTGTGTGTGTGTGTGTGTGTGTGTAAAAAAGACAAATTAGAGATGGAGACAGTGTAGGACTCACATGCCTTTTCAGTGGGGCTTTTATGCCTGATCAGACAATCACACAAAAGAGGATAGAGGGCAAGTTTGTCAGATCAGTGGTTGATAAGCACCGAATCCACCAGCGCTGTAATGGTTGATTTTTTTTGTTACTTTTGGCCGGAAAAAAGTCAGCTCACCAAATCTCTTGAATCATGCATCAGTTCACAAACCATCTCTCACCACATTCTTTGTGTCAAGAGAAAGAAGAGAAGAGTGGAGTGTCTGTCATAAAGCTGCACTGCTCTGGTCAGTTTCACCTGCTTGCTTCTCTTTCAGTAGCACTCAACTCCACGTCATTCTATGGCTATCCCATGAATGCAGGCTGTGTGTTGGGCGCCATCTTAATGTCCTCATACTTTCCTTCCACTGCTGAACTTCCAGGGCCAGGGGGAGGAGGGGGGTGGAGTGCGGGGGGCAACAGAATCAGGTACTGATCTGGCTCTGCTGTGGCTCTAATCTGGCCCAGATCTGGTCCGGCTCCAGTCTGGTTCCAAATCTGGCCCTCATTTGTTTGGGCTCAGGAGCAGATGTGGTCCAGAGCCGTCCTTGACTCCCAGCTGCTTTCTGAGAAACTGAAAGCACCCCTGATGAAAATCTCCTCCTCTCTGGCCCCCAGCCCCTTCACTCCTCTACACCTCCAGCTTCTCCTCATCTGTTCATCCTTCCTTCCTTAATCCTTATGTCTCTCTCCATTTCTCCTCGCTTTTAACCCCACTCTCTCTCATATCGCTACTACTCTCTCCATCCATCTCTCCGTTTGTCCTCTCTTAACCCCAGCTCTTCTCCTCATCAGTCCATTTATCCAGTTAACTCCAGTTAACCTTCATCCCTCTCTTCAACTTCTCATCGTCTCTCCTTTCTTCTCCTCTCTCTAACCCCATCCCCTCATCATCTGTCTCTGCTTCTGTCTCTGCTCGCTCCCCTAGACTTCATTCCTCTCTTGATCTCTCCATCTTTTCATTTTTTCTTTTTTTTTTCATTCCAGTGACCATCCCCATCCCTCTTCCCACCCTCCATCTCCTTCCCTCCCTTCTGTCTCTAAGCCCCTGGCGTCCGCTCTCGAGGGCAGCGCCCCTCACGGCCCCCGTCCCATTACCCCCCCCCCCCCCCCCACACTCCCTTTCCTCCTCGGCCTGGCCGATAAGAGGAACCCCAAAGTCTTTGCTGATGGATGTCGGGGGGCTTAGTGCTGTACAAATACGTGGGCTCCCCATCAAAGGCCCCAGGCGGGAGCACTGCTCATGGGCTCTTTCCACAGGGGGCCCCTCGGCCCGTTTGAAGGGGAGGCTCAGCAGGAGTCAGCCAGGGTAAATATTAACACCTGGGTTTATCTAAATATTAGCCCCGTCCATAGATCACCTGTGCTTTTGGGTCTAATGCTTTGCTCCGCTTTTTCTTGCTCTCTGTCCCTCTCTCTCTGTCTCTCTCCCTTTGCCTCTCTCTCTGTCTCTCTTTTCTCCAGGATTTCATATTTTTGTTTGTGCGTGTGTGTGTGTGTGTGAGAGAGAGTGGATTTCACTTGAAATTTCTTGGACGTGCTTGCAAATGTGACCAGAGGATTAGATCAGTAGTGGTTTGTTTGTGTGTGTGTGTGTGTGTGAGTTTGCATTTGGATGTTTGTGCCTGTCTGTCTATATCTGACCAATCATGTTTGTGTTTGTTTATGTTTGTGTGTTTACATATATTTGTTTATATGTTTGTGTTTATATGTGATGAATGGGAGTGTCTATAATCAGTGTGTGTACGTACAAGTGTAATTGTGTGTGTGTGTGTGTGTGTGTGTGTACTAAAAGTGTGTTTGTATGTGTCTCTGTGAAACAAATTTAGAACCTTCACACTAAGAGGAGTATGAGCTCAAAAGCCTTTTCATCTGGCTTCTGGTCTTGTCTGCTCTAAGAGAATCCCTTTTCGCTCTCTGCATTACACCTGCTCAGCCGTTTGCCTCTCGACAGATGCCCTGTGATCTGATGACCCAGGTCAGTGGCCAGGTCACCGGAGCGTAATGTAATATCACCTTTTACGGAACCTGGCCAACAGGAGGCTAAAAGGACAAACTCCTGGCCAGGGTAATCATCATAAAAGCAGCAACACCAACCCAACCCTCACCTCCTATCGCATATATAACCAATGACTTGTAATGATGCCCATAACAAATGGCTCAATCGAACAAAAGACAAGTAAACAATACATTTATCTTTTGTTTTTACCTCCTTTCTCTTCAGTGTGGTGAAGCTTGATAGAATCCTCCCCACTCGAAGTGTTAATGTTCATACACTGATGAAGGCCTAACCTGAAAACACATCAGTCAGTCCAGTCCAGTCAGTAATCCAGTGGAGTATTAATTAGGTGCAGGTCTTCTATTTTGTTTATTTGAATTCGAGCACAAAAGGCCTGTTAACGTAACTCAGAATTACGAAACTCTTGCATTTTCTCACCCCCTTCTCTAAAAGTACACAAGCTCAATTACTCAATTTGATAACGGGCAGTGCAAACACACACACACACACACACACACACACACACACACACATTGTCCATTGCTGTACAGTCTTTGTGATGAACATCACTTGTGGAAGAGCTGGATGAATTAAACATCCCTGAACTATTGCAATGTTTATGTGGCTGATTGTAAGGCAACCAATCTAGGTCCACTCTCCAACCAGCTGCTCTCCAGGCAGTAGATCAGTAAATAATAGACAAAGGTAACCAGGAGAGTCCATTTAACAGCACCCCCTGGTGTTCACAGTTGGTATCTCCCTGTAGCCACCTGCCTAAATGGACAGGTTCGGTATTTTGCACTTAAAGCCTTGTTTTCTGGTTGTTTAAGATGAAATACAATGGTTAAGATTAGAAGAATCCGAACCGAGAATTTCTGGTTGTTGCGGTAAAACCCCCGACCTACAGAATAGCTGCATAGGTGAGTGTCGTGTCTTTACAAACAACAGTTTAATGCGTTTTAGAACCGCATTAGTTACTGCAACAACCAAAAAATTCCCGGAACAGAGGCATTCATCAAAATCTCAAAATCTTAACCATTGTAAAATGTAAAATGTACCGAACCTGCCCTTTACACTTCCTGCTGAAGAGGAAGTTAATGGAATGGGTGCCTACTGTATGGAGATGATGTGAGCCATAAACTTTGATAGCTTGTTATATTGACTACTTGTTGTAGTCTTATTGACATATTT
>JAVQKI010488540.1:0-12098 GCA_036025975.1 Nematalosa erebi | reverse complement strand
CCCCCCCCCCCCCAGTCAGAGTGAACCTTATTAGTGCTCCCTACAGACCTGAGTGCTGAAGGCAGGCAACCAGCCTCTGACAACGGCTTACCTCATCTGCCTGGGGACCGACACTGTGCAATGTCTCTCCTAATGTGGTCAGGTTTTTGGCGGCATGAAAAAGTTGCCTGGATAAGCCTGTGCTATACAGCAAGGATTTCTTTTTTTTTTTTTACATCAGTGCTGTTTTGATAGCTTATTTGTGTTGTCAATCAAGCATGAAAAACATTTGTAGCAAAGGCTAATATGACTACACCTTTTAGAAGTGTTAATAGGGCATCTGTACTTACCCTGTCAGTACAACAACAAAATCCATTACATTCCATCCGTTTCGGAGGTAGGAGCCTTTGTGAAATGCAAACCCGAGAGCGATGATCTTAATGCCAGCCTCAAAGCAAAATATTCCAATAAAGTATGGTTCTGTGTCATCCTGTTAATAAAAGAAATAAAAGAAATATGTAATTCAAAATCATATTCATAAGGCAAATACTGACAATGAGCAACAATTAGACACAATCAAATGACTTAAGGAGGCTGCAGTTATAACAGTTTATAAAACTGTGAGGGGAAAAAAAGAGCCATGTGAATTTCTATAGTGCACGCACATGACAGCATTAAAACCCTAAGACCTTCTGAGTCTCAAGCCACAAAGCAATTTCACTCCTGTGTCCCTAAATGATCACAGAGGCCTTTAAATCAGGCCGGGTTCTCATTAGAAAGTGAGACTTGCCACTGTACCAGCAGAAGTCCTTGTCTTTCATCAAGTCATATTAAACCCCAGAGATAAACCGACATAAATTCTAATGCACTCTTACAGAATGTAATTTCCTGCAGAACCTTAAATGTACAGCACTTCTGCTGTGACTAAACCAAAGCAAACTTACAACCTATATGGCAGCCAAAGACTGCCATTTTCTTTGTCCTGTACAACATCTTGTGATGAGGCGTACTATGTTGATGTCTACACTGATTATATCGCTTCATTCTTAATAGGCCTGTCACTGTTGACTTGAGAAAAGATGGCAGGCTTGGTGTAATCATCTTGAGCTAACAGCACATGAGGAAACATCATGAGGAGGGACACGTAGTGGCTGTGGGGTGTGTCTCTCAACAAAAGCTCACATAAGATGACTGAAATCTGATCCCCTCTTATGTCCACTCACGATACCATCAATGTCAGAGAGAGTCATTTGCCAATCCACAAGGGTCAATCTACTCCAAGAGAGCAGCTATGAATCCCAAATGCTGAATCAGGAATCTCTCTTATCCTCAGCATGGCTTTGCCGCCAGGAGCTATAACTACCTCTTGATTGGGTGAAAAGCCTCACAGCATTTTGTAATGGCATGACTTAACTAGAGAGATCAGCTGGCAATTCTGAGGAGGAGGAACTGTTGGGGGGTTCTCTAAGGTTTGGTTGCAATCAAACAAAGCCCTGAGAGATGCCTGTTGGCTTACAAAGAAGGCCTGGAGCTAAATCCTCCTTGGCCCCAAGAGACAACCACACCCTCCCTTGCTGACGCAACAACAATTAGCCAAGAATACTGACTCCCAATCCATACAACTCAATATAGAACACAGGCCACTATTAGGCACACGATAAGCCCAAGGAGCAACATTGTGATATTTTGGGGTAAGAAGAATCACATTAATTAAGAAGTCATGACGTGCATCATAGTTAATGCAGTCAGTGCAGTCAATATTCTGCTGTTGCTGTTGCACATTAGACAGGAAATGGCTCTAGAATCTCCTAGAATCCACAGACAGACACATAAAGAGAATGTTGGACTACTCAATCAAGATCTGTGAAAAAGGCTGAGAGACTCACCAGACGTTCTGACATGGGCGTCTTGTCGCTTGCTGGCAAATGCTGCTCTAACGCCAGGACAATGCAGTTGGCAATGATGGTGGCTAGAATCATGTACTCAAATGGAGTAAGAGAGTCAAGGAGCGTGAAAACGTTTGGGGTAATGTTATAAATAATGCCCTATTGGGAGTTAGGGGCAGGGTTGTTTGTTGTAGTTTACTGTTAAAAATTGCAAAATGCAAACAAGTATAAAATAAATTTTAAAGAAATAATAATAATAATAACAACAACAACATAAAATACCCTATAAAAATTCTTCATTACATCCACTAAATGTCTTTTTTTTTAAAAAAAGAAATCAGAACAATAATGGTAGACAAACCATCATCCTTACATAAAGACAGAGACAGAATGAGGCAGATGTAAACAAAAGAGAAAGAGAGCTTTAACAAAATCTGAGCTGCAACTTTTCTTGATGCATTAGGCGGACACATGGTTTTGTTTATTTCCTTCAGGTTAAGATGCTCCAGGGGTGTATGATCTCTCCCTCTCTCTCCCTCTGTGTGTGTGTGCCTGTGTGTGTGTATGTGCTGGTGTGTGTATAGTGATGCAAAGTAGGCAGAGGAGAGGGACTATATCACTGGAAGAACCTAATAATCTAACTAAATCTAGGGTCCCTTCTGCGTCACTGGCATGCCTGGATCAGATGAAGACCTTCTCTAATGGCACTCCCAAAAGCACTGTTGAGAAACTGAGGAAGTGGGCTGCGTCAGAGAAGGGCTGGTGTCATGTCTTAACGTAAAAGCACTGCTCATGCAGCTAGCATATCCCTTAGGATAATGAAAGATTAAAGCTGAAAATGTGCACATCAACACACATCATTAGGTTAAGCGACTATTGTAATGCTGGCATGCCATAAAGCACCAGCAATTTATTCAATCATTTAATAGAACTGTGCTGCTCTCTCAGTGTTGCTATTAAGGCATCTGTAAGAGAACATCATCATTCTAGTAACTTGTTTTTAATCCATATTACATGCCCCTCTTGAGATACATTACCTTGCCTGTCCTTTTTTGGCTCGGTTCAGATGTTTTGCTTTCTACAAGCGGGGCTTGTGAAAAACAATATCCTCATATCCCTTAGTGCAGCTGGTTACATATAGAACATCGTCAAAATGTGCTTTATGGATTTCACAACCTCTTGGCAGAACTGGCCGTTTCAGTATTGGCTGGTGAAAACATGTTGGCGAGTTCAGCACCCTGGAGAGGGCTCTTGTTCAACTCTTGGCAAAGGCGAACTTCGACAGTTCCAAACAAAAGATGAAACGTTTAAATAACTGGTAAAACTTTTTTTCGCTAAATTTTAAGGTTTCACCACGGTTCAATAAATCGAGAGTAAACATTTCTGACTCAACACAAGTAGGCTATATTATGCCAGTAGTCACGCAAAATCATTCACGGTACCCTTTTGGATCAACTCATATTATTCTAGTTTGATAGGACTGCACCAGCCCTAGGCTGCGGAGCCATGGTCATTATTTTATTGAAAAAGAAGCTGTGATTGTGTCATTTTGCAATGCTTTGTTGGTTGCTAGGGCTGGTTGGGAGATTCATGGTCTATACACAAAAGATCGATACCGCAGTGGCTTGCCGAAAAAGACCGCTTTCCTTGAAGGAATTGTAACTGTAGCTTAGCCACATCAAGTGTTGGTCCTTGGCTCCGTGCACGTTGCAGTACTGAGCCAAACAGCGATGGGTGTAGCCAATAACGTTTTAAGTATGGAGATGTAAGGGAGACACAACATTGTTAAGGCTAACTCAATTTTTGTTGAATATCTTGATTTTCATGAACACTGCGCTATATCTATGTGCCTGAATGGCACACTCTCACTTTCTGCCCTTAATGGATATGGGCAGGCAACACCCAGGTGATTAGGTTACTGAAACCAATCATTTGCAGAAATTACATTTTACAGACAAGAACAGTCTATTTCACTTATGAAACAATAGGCCATCATCAAGCACCATATTGAAATATCAGTGTGGCTCACGCTTGTAAAGTTTAGTGATGTTATTTCCAACACATCATTCTGCTACAAAACTATTGGCTGAGGCAACAAAAGATACGATATTTTTTATAAAATCTGGTTTAAATTATTTAGAATTGTACCTAATGAGTAGCCTATAAGTAGGCTAGTATGTAACCTAAGTTAAGAGTCAAGATTATTATGCAGTTAAGTCCACTTGAAAGGATATGGCCATTCGGTTATTTTCTTTGCATATTTCCGTATGATGTTATCTTCGCTGAAGATGAAAAGGGAACGGTTGACAGTAAGACAGTTTTGTTTGACAGGGATTGGGTTATATATGGCCATTGTCCTGGCTCTTTGGGCCATTGACTGCTTGTACATCCTTTGGCCGCCTGGGGGGCCTCCCTGCCGGCTTGCCCCCCTTCCACTACTCGCTGGACTCCCACCCCCATATCGTAGATCGTCTTCGAAGCGAGCCATTCTAAAAACGCGAAGATCTCACTGTAGAAATCAAAATTGACATCAGAGAGAGCATAGATAAGAAGCATCACAACGCACTGTGTTGTCCCAGCCACGAGTTTTCATCCGTTTGAAATATCCAATGTGCTGCTGTTCAATAACTGTATATTACAACAATTAAACCTTCCCCATGGCTCCACTTTGAATACCTCGGCCAAAATAAATGCTCAACATTTCTCCCGATCATTCCTGATGATAATCCATAAAATAGACTGAAGTTTACACAATATTATACAATCCTTCCATGCGCTTCGTGGTATCCAAATGCAGTGATTTTCGAAAGGTTTGCAGTTCAAACTAGTGCCTTTTGGTTTGTAGAAAAACAGCAAAATCATGCAGCAGCAACAGGGACCGCAAATGGTCTGTTACCAGGCATGCAAAAATCACTCTCACAAATTAATAATGAACTAGATGCTGAATGAAAACGTTCGCTATTTGATGTTACTGCAGACGTATCCCTCTTACGCCCTATCTTGCCTTTCTTCAAAGATTGTCTTTAATCCAGTAATTTCAAGGCAACAGTCTGAGGCGGCAAAAATCGGGGTAAGACTGGCACTTCTATATCGCTCGGACTCACGCTGGCAATGAAAATTTTACCGATTTCTGCAGCCGCTGCTTCTTCTGAACCAGATCACATGACTAGAAAGCACCCTGTCAGTGGCTCCACCTGTGCAGTTACAGTATCCATGGCAGTGGGGTAAAAGGCGCAGAGAATCTCACCCCTTTTCGAGGATCGACAAGAGATGCAGTTATTCAAAGGATTTGAACTGTGCTTTGACATCAATGCGGGTAACCCTGTATATTTTAACAGCTCAGATCCAAGAGCATCACTGACTGACTGCTATCTGTACCTTGAGGAGAGGATGGGTCTGAGAAAGAGACCAAATCTGGTCAGGACACAACGACTGACTGTGGGAAAGATCTGTGGCGAGACTATCCCTCTTTTAAATGAATATCTTAAAAGCATGTGATTATATTCGCTTAAAATGTGCGGCATTTTCTTCGCTCATAACGTAAATAAGGGTGGGTATCAGTAAGAAGAAAGTGCTTATGTGAAAGATGCAACATATCGCAGTAGAACAGGCACTCCAATTGCCAGCTACACAGCAGGTAAAAAAAGCATCTGACAAGTTGGATTTTTTTTGTTGTTGATTTAATATAATACTAGTAAAATACACATATGACAATGATACTGAGTGCTAATGAGTGGATTTCATTATTTTACCCAGGAGTACTAAGACATCAGCATACTGCCCTTAGCAAAGTGGCCATTTACACATTGTGGCCAGACACATCTCCCAGCATACTGTAAAGACACATTTGGTAAAAAATATAGTAAAATACTCGTTCTCATCATTTCTATTTTTCTGTCATACATTAATTTTTACTTTCTAAAATCTACAATTTCATGCGAGTAAAAAAAGTGCTGTTTAATACCACACAACTTCACTTGCAATACATTTAACTTTACAGTCTGATGTCAGATTACTGAACAGTCAGCCTTGTGATTTTTCTAAAAAAAAAAACAGTTGTTAAAAACGGGCTCAATAAACAGTGCGGTTAAGATTTCACATATCAACATTTTTAGAAGCACTGTCAGGGGAAGCCTGTGAACTCATGGTTTGACAGCCTGGAGACTGGCAGGGCTGGCAGTCGGTGTGCGAGAGAGCAGACCTGAGGGCAGAGGACCAGGTGTCTTCCGTGGGAGGCTCACCTGGCTCTGGCCCAGGCCCTGTCCGGAGTACCTGCATTTGGGCAAGCGGCACTGACAGCTCTGGTACTTGCTCTTGACCTTCCAGAAGTGCTCACCGTAGTCAAAGCTGGGGCGACAAGTGCAAGGAAAAACTGTAAAATTGCTTTGCAGTTAAGATGGGGGGGGGAAAAAGCACAGGACATAGGCCCCAATGCACAGCCTACACACTCCAACTGACTAGCTTCATCATTGGCTGATTCATGGCAGATGCGTTTTAAAAGGTTCAGAGCTTCAGATTAGGGGAGGCACAGGGATTCAGCATTTTTTTATTTTTTTTTTTTAAATAAGTCAAAGAAGACAATTTGTTTTGTTATTTAGATCAATTGCATTTAGATACCATCTCCAAGACAACAAAATGCTCTTTTTGCCAAGCCACAAGGCCAGACTTCTCTTTTCCACCTCTCGAGCAACAGCAAGGTCACATCAATGAAGAGGATCGTTAAGTTGTAGCTAAAGACACACAATATGCAAACACACTTCTCAGCCCAACACTGATACAGGAACACCTCTCTTTTGGGTCTGGTAGCAGCACTTACCCGAGTTCCTCCCCCACTCTAATGTTCCTAGATGAGAAGAGAGCCACGCGAGGGAACCGCAGGTCTTGGTGTTTGGTGAACACACGGACAGGAAACAGGTTAGGCTCACATAAGTGGTTCAGAAACCGGGCCACGTTGCCATAGAACTGGGCATCAATACAGTAGACATCACCAACCTGGAAGACATTTTGAGAACTGTCCACTCATTGATTGAAATCAATTTCATGCACGAGTGAAAGCGGTTTCAACAGAAATCTGTATCAAAGGCACAGTATCTCTACTGGTGTTAGCGATACAGTTCATTGATAGAATATTATAGCCCGACTCTGCAAGGCACCACATAGACTACAGCTGTACTGAAGAAAACTGATTTCTCCCTTCACAGCAAATTCCTATCTGTGCTATAGCACCTCCTGTTGGACAAACAGGAAATAATACTCCATCACGTCACATTGCTCAGGCACACACTCACACCACAGTGTTTGTGGGACAATTTTAGCAGCATGAAAACGGATTAAAGGAAATACCTTGTTGTCTAAATTAAAGAGAAAGGAGTCGTTTCCTCTGGTGTTGGCCTCTTTATCGGTGATGATTTCTCCTACATATCTGCAAGACAAGCCCCCAGATGGGTTTTATGTTTAGAACAGATCTTTCCCCAGGTATGAGACGACTAAAGGCATTAAAACTGACTTGAGGTTCATGTGTCTATGTGGTTGTGCTTACTCGCAGACGAACAACCCCTCTGGGATGTCCTGCAATGCCCTAACTCCCCAACCCATGTGCTCGGTTCGGAAGATTTGAAGCCTGGTCCTGGAAACACAGAGTAAGAGCAATTTGTTCTCAATCACTTCAGCAAGCTCAGGGTACAGAGCTTGTTAAAATGTTTATGTGATGGATGAACTGCCGGGAGGCTGAGAGAATAGGGACAATCATACCGAAGTCCATTCTGTACCACTCGATTCCGGCACGACCTCCAGCACGAACAGGCGTGGTTGCACTCAAAGAGGTAGGGTGGGTCATCCCGGGAAAACTCCGGAAGCAAACGTCCCTCCTTACAAAAGACATTCAATTTTGATTCCAAGTCGTTTTGCAATTCTGGTTCGAATACTAGGCTTGGGAGCACATCACTGCATTACTTTGAAACATACCTTGTCATACCAACTACGTACACTGAGCTGGCCACAGATGCAGTTGTTGGAGGAGCAATCATCTTTGCATTTGCAGTGCTAAGGGGAGACATACAGAGAAATGTATTATGTAGAAATGTAGAAAAGTATAACTGGGATTACAGTCTGTCTGTGTTTAATCATCGTGTCATAATGAGGGTGTGTCATGTATTAACTCTCTAAACAGTTAAGACAGAATTGCCTATTCACCTGTAAGTGTGTGATGTTTTCATCAATATTCATTTGGGACGTGCAGCAGCTTTCAGGGACATATTTGAAGTTGCTGGGGCAAGGCTCGTGATCCACTCCATTCACACAGGAAATGGGTACCATCTCATACCCCCGAGATATATCCCTTGAAGAGAGATTTTAGGACAGATTAACGCCATTACGTCTATATCTTAGAGGAGAAAATTCATTTTCATTAGATGGACAATGAAGCACAAAGGACAATGCCAACGCTTGCGGAATACGGACTCCCCACATCTTGCATGATATTAAAAATAATTTCTCCACCGCATTTTTGAAACATGCACTTTCACTTACACTTTAATATGAGCAAGGAAATAATCAGATGAGTAGATAGCACTAAAAATACCAAAGGCCATCATGTATTTAATTTATTAACACACTGACTGAAACATTTTTCTATGTATAACATGCAGAGTGTTAATGTAGCTGACTGAGGTGAAATCTCATCTTACTTGGATAAGACTCTCTCTCCCGGGTTATCCCTGCCCTTCCTGGCGTCTGTCAGCTTCTTGTTGGTGTTGAGGATGGTCCAGAGCTTGGAGCTGGGCCGGCAGCGCTCTAAAGGAGTGAACCCCTCTCGATTCCTCACGTTGACGTCAGCCCCCCGCGACAGGAAGAGCCTTTTGGAAGAGAGGATTACAGGACTTGAGACTGCATGTTATTATACAGCATTAAGGAACCAACTCTGGCCATGCTCTCTGCTCATCAAGGAGAAGGCTACCATTCAGTTATTCAGCAAATGGTAAGCATGTTAGATTTCATTTGTTCAGTCATTTTTCATTCAACTAATATACTGTAGGCATTCTGAGCGTCATAGTACCATATCACACAGGTACTTACCATTACCATTTAAATCTGCTTTGCAGTTCACAGTCATGTGATTTGCACTTCACGCTAATCTCGCTCACACACTGTATTAAACCAGAGCTGCCTCTTTGCCTGCAGATTTAAACTATACAGCACACTGAAAGGGATCCACCAGCTTTTAACTGGTTTGCGTTTGTATTTCTCTCGCATGTCTGAATTCCACATGTGTGGAAGGAGGTCTCATGCATATTTAACGGCACGGTACGGAACAGGCCCTGCACCCCCCACTCCGGTAGCTACTCACATCACACAGTCGAGTTGCTCCTCGTGGACAGCGATGTGCAGCGGTGAGTCCCCGTAGATGTTGACAGCATGGAGGTCAGAGCCCATCTCCAGCAGCAGCTGCGCAGTGTCGTCCGCGCCCGAGAAGGCCGCCCAGTGCAAACAAATGTTCTCCTCCTGAGAAACCCAGTGGAAAACATGGGGGAACCAAAGCAACTATCGCAAAACTGTCCCCTGTGTGGAGGTCTTCATCACTGTGTGACATTTCAAACAGGACCAAGTGTGGTGGGACATCCAGTCAGAGGCACCGACTTAGCTTTGCTCCATACAGTAATGCTAATTCAGCAGTATGGGTGAATCCCCATATTTGTCTCATACAGCACTTTACAAGACAAGATCTCAACCTCACCCCTCCCCTATCCACTTGTGCTTCCCTCCAACATCATGGCTCCCTGAGGGAGAGAAAAGGCTAGCATCGCAAATCTGTTTTTTTAACCCCTCTTGTATAAGACTGGGTGGGCTGGTGAGTGTGTGTGTGTGTGTGTGTGTGTGTGTGTGTGTGTGTGTGTGTGTGTGTGTGTGTCTGTGCTTTCTCCCAATGTTGCCTCTGTCAGAGATGATCTGAGCATGGAGCAATGGAGCATATGGGACAGTGGGACGCACTGACCTTGTCCCTCACGTGGACATCGGCGCCTTTGGACAGCAGCAAGTGCACCTGGTCCTTGTGCTTAAATTCGATCGCCCACGTGATCGGGGTCCATCCACCATCGTCCTGAAAACAAAAGCAAAAGCGAAGGTGGACAAATTGCATCACTGGTAGCTCATTGAGCAAAAAACGCCTGAGGCAATCTGCTCCCAATCGTGAAGCTTTTCAAGGTGCTTTTGATCATAAGAGCCACAAACACACAAATCATTGACGAGTCCTCAATCGAAACAGAGGAGTGAGAGAGTCCGCCTCCCCCCACCATTTTATCCTTCTCCTCCACCCTAGTGCTTTCTCAGTGTCTTTGTTTCTCTTCCGAGTGCATCAGAGAAGTAATGTCAAGGCCTGGGAGACGGCGGAGTTATGTTTATTTTGCCGGCAAAGGTTAGGGGCTGTCATGTTCAATGTTTTTTAGATGGGGGGTGTATGTCTGATGCCTACCCAAGCAACCCCTACCCAACCCCCCACTGCCTCCTCTGGCTTTGATGGTTATCCACATGAATAAGTTTACCCTGCAGGAGAGCGGGCCCTAGGGATCCTTCTATAGGGCACCATCCATCTCTGAACTACTGCGCTTCTAATGGGAGCAGACAGGCCTCCCTGCCACGCCGCTCCTAGGCCAGATCAGCCACTAGATAAGCTTTCTGAAGGGCAAAGAAGGGAAAGCTGTGGCAAGGCAAGTCTTTCTATGGATTATCAGAGCACATTGAATTAGGTCTGAATAATACACACAGTACAACGCCTCAGTAATCCATTTCATAAACTTGATAGCAAATGACAATGTATTCAATAAGAAACAAACAATTTTCAGAATCAAGGTGCAAATTCCAAACACCATAATGCAGTCTTCAATGACTGTGTAAATGGAGTGAGGAACGCACTTACCTGGCAGTTCACATCGAGGGTCACCACAGTGAGTAGGTGCTGCATGATGCTGTAATGGCCCATTTTAGCAGCCAGATGCAGACATGTGGTGCCTCTCGCGTCCTGACGGGGAGCAAAGACAAATGTAAATAATGACCATCAGAAATCCAATGCAGGAACTTGGCAGGAGACACAGACGCAAGAAGAGACATAAAACCTACATTAAATAGGTCATGCACAGAGGGATGTACACATCAAATATGGAACGGACACTACTTCTCGTGAGCTCTTAATCTTAATGAGGGGCAGACAACTTGGATGTGTGTCTTCAAGTTTAAAGTGGTCCTCTAAATTCTAATTAGTGCATTAGCACCTCACTGCATGATCATGGACCTGAAGTACCTTGTGATTGCTGGCTGCACCTGCTTTGAGCAGGTATTTCACCGTTTCCAAGTGATTGTTCTCGCAGGCGTACATCAGAGGGGTTCTCTGACTTTCGTCACACATGTCAAGATTGGCCCCAGCCTGCCAAGATAGAAACACAAACACATACAATACATTTTTCACAATAGACACCCGAGGTAAAGTACGTACGCATGCGTCGTCTACATCTAACTTGGCAGCACCCAACATGTTTAGCAAGAGTAAATAAATAAAAGTTTACCATCAACAAAAACCTGTAGCACTAATTATGAAAGTAAAAGCATCTGAGATTATGTAAAAATGTGAAATAAATTGACATAAACGCAAGAGGAACTACCTGCACAAGAATGTGGCAAATCTCATTATGGCCACCTCCTGCGGCCGCATGCAGCGGGGTCTGTCTCTTGGTGCCGTCCATTGTTAGATTGGGGTCTGCCCCTTCCACTACAAAGCAAAGACAAACAGCCGACATTCATTTCCCAGACCTGAAACACTGTAAAAGTTCCCCATACTGTGAGAAGCTAAGCCACCCATGGAAAAACCTATTCACTGCCATTGTGTATTTGTTCTCCTGAATAATATTACAAAGCTCTGTGATTAGCCCTAGCCCCGTCTCTTAAAGTTAGCACACACCAGGCCGAAGGTCGGTCGTCTGATAGCACCTGACCCTTTGATGCATGTCTTTGGCTGAAATTTGAGAGGTGTGCACAGCTCTGCCAAATTGCGGCAGACCTCTGCTGAATTTTACACATTTAATCGGCAAAACACAACTATCAGCAGTGGTAGCTGTCTGGTAAGTTTTCTGAAGTCCACTTCACATAGGCTCAATGGCCCTCATTTATCAAACGAGCGTACGACAGAAAATGGGCGTAAATTGTGCGTACGTTCATTTCTACGCAAGGTGTGGCATTTATCAATTT
>JAVQKI010488539.1:0-12007 GCA_036025975.1 Nematalosa erebi | reverse complement strand
ATGCACTCCCATGTTAGTCATAAGTTTGAGATGTCCCTGATTCAGCAAATGCAAACCCTAAATGCTCACATCCATTTGTTGAGATATAATGGCTATGAACTGAAACAAAAAAAGTCACTATGTCTGACTTCTTTGTCACTGAGGACTCTGCTTAATATTTATACTTGAGACGATAGGTCTAAACTGTATGTGTGTATGCGCGAGTGCGTGTGTGTGTGTGCGCGTCTGTGTTGGTATGTATGTGTGTGTATGTGTGTTTATATGTTTCAATCATGACAGGGACATAGAAAGCCCAAAGGCAACTGTGATTAAAATGCCTCGCGCAGTGGATGGATGCATGGGACATCATGTGGACGAGTCAAAACTGGGCGGGGGGGAGGAATGTGGGTCTTGCACCTGCATAAAAACAGGACTGAAGGGACTCCCTGACATGGAGAACTGGACATTTGGGGTGAATTATTTGAATAAAACAATTTTATACCTTTTAAACCATGTTCCCCTTGAAAAGAAAACCACAAAGATTAATTATTAAATGAATTGTTGGTTATTTACTTGGATGGTGCTCCTTTGTTTTTCTTATAGATTCAGAAATCTAGGCATATTTTGTTGTTCTACATGTGCAATGCAGCAGCTCATATTTTCTGAGTCCTGCTATGTAATCCTCAACATCCAGAACTCAAACATGATCTGATATCCAGTGGATATTGAACATCGGGTATTGCAGCCTATAGATGGATAAATAAATACTTTTATTATCCCGTAGGAATTTCTGGTATCCTTAAGCCTCCATAACATGGCGTACACATGACATACATATAATATTACAGTATAGGGCAAAGGTCTCCAACAGGTAGCTCAGGAGCTACCAGTCTCTTGCTACCTGCCTAATAGTAGTTCTCAAAGGGTCAAAAGAAATGTAAATAAATTTAAATATGAACATAGTCACAAAAGGTGTTAAACCTCTCTCTGTGAAAATCTCGATGAAATAAAATTGTAACATCCTGCCTTGCCTGGTACAAAATGATCTTAGTTTTAGTGTTCTCTGATCAGAACTGATGCAGCGCACATCAGATTAGGCTACAACTGGTTAATAAAGGTGCCACAAATTTAGATGACACTTCAGATGAGTGCACTGTGCTGTAAGTGTGTAAGATGGTAGAGCAGATTAACATTTATCTCCATGGCTATCAGTAATAAGGATGTAAAAGAGTGAGTGGCTCTGGTCCCAATTGAGGAAAAAAGGTTGGAGACCCCATAAAGGAAAATGGTGTAACCTGCTAATTAATCTGCTAACAGCCTATTGATGGATCTTCCCAAATCAATAAATTGTGTTGGCTATTGATGGATCTTCACAAATTAATAAATTGTGTTGGAAGAGAAAAAAAAACACATGTAGTCAATTATTCACATCACTTGAACATTTAAATATATACCTATCCATTGCCCAGTTTTCAGCCTTTGTGTTTTGAAGGAATCTACAGACAAGCTGAGGCAATCACTATAAAAATGCAAGTCCACATAAACCCAAGCATATTAGGCTGGAAGGAATTGGACCCCACATGACAACTCTATACTATCCAGAAATCATATTAGTCGAAACAGTGTCATCACACCTGTGGATGAGTATGGGGATAAAAAATGACCACAGGCAAATGTTTTTTTATTTTGTACATTAATGCATGAGAGCTTTGGGTGATCATTTATATTGTTAAACAACCATCGCAGTTCAAGTTTTTTTTTTCCCGCACAGCATTATTATTAAGTCTTAAACAACTTTTATTAATACCTTTCTGTAGTTAGTCTTGAGAGCGTTCCATGTTTTCTCGCGAGACTTCGCTCCACTGCACTTTGTCAGCAGTGGCTCGTTCCTCCATTTCGCTGCGTCTAAAGTCTCCTCCCCGCAACCGCTAGATTCGGCGATCCGAACCCACTCTCTGTCGGCCCGGATTTTTGCGTGATCCCACCAATTTGCTAGTACCTCGTTGGGTACCGGGAGAGAGTTTGGAATTGCCTCATCACGGATTGAGGTCGATTTGAAACGGATGGCGACTCCTTCAATGAGAATTTAGTAAAAGAAAACTGCCTCGAAATTTCAGGTAGGTGGGAATTTAAGATGGCGGAGGCGAGGGGGGGCGAAGGAGGAAGTGGTGGGGGGGTCACAAGGGGGGTTGGTCATGGCGGGATAAGTAGGTTCTTTTAAGCGCTCACGCCAATAGGAGGAAAAACTCTATTAGAAGCACTCGAAGTACTTTATTGTGGCTCTGAGATACACCAGAAACGTTAAAGAACTGGTTGGCTGATGCGAAGAAGTATACTGTTGTACGCTAAACTGTGCTGCAACTAAACTCCATGTAAAACCTAACATTAACTTAGCAAGCTTGCTGTTACTCACCTTGTGAATGAAGTTGATAAAATAGCTTCGTTGGCACGTGAAGTTAAAGTTGCACGTGAAGCAACACTGTGTAAGAACTTCACAAATGTACATGGGTACTTTCAATGTTCAAATGAAACAGTCACGGTTAACTTAAGCAGTCTGCTAGCTTAGCCTTTTGGCTAGCTAATCGGATGTCTTGGATAATTTGGCTAACGGTAGGTAAGTAAGCTAACGTTAGCTGTTACTGAGGAGAGGATTGAAGTGCTACCAGAGACCCCAGTAGAGTGCACCCTGTATAAATTGCAGACCCCAACGTTGCTCAAAACATCAACAGAAATGTGTATGATCATTACGGTCACTTATGTTCTGAAATGTGTACCTCTATGGTGTGAAAACTGAAATGCATGATCTGGCAACTATTGTTATGTGTCATGTTTGACCCCGCGTAATGACGTCACGGGCATGGCACACTCTCGAGTGGAAAGCAGGGAAGCGGGGTTTATGCCCATGCAGTGTTATCATTAATCTATATCCAAAGAAATATTAATCGAATGATAAAAGACTGGCCCGTGTTGCGCATTACATAACTTAAGAGGGAGGGGGCGCGTGCACGAGCAACCAAGATTCTGGCTGGCTGGCTGGCTGGTCCAGACTGAAACGGTTTAATCAAACCTAAAAGCTGGCTCTTTGGTAGCTAGCTGCTGTTAGCTAACCAACGTTAAATCAACAGTTCAGCAGAGAAGTTAAAGAATATTTACCAGCCATGGACGTTCACGTCATGTTGCTGTAAAGGGCAATTTTGGCATGGCTGTATATTTCGTCGCAGAGCAATCTAAGGTACGACGATAATGAATATTATATTAATTGACGATAGTACCGCAGTGTATTGTTAAACGCCAGAAACTGAGAGCTGTTTCTGAATGAACTAGGAACCGACGAAGGGCCTCAAGTCCAAAGCGCGCATTGTGAACTGCTGTCCAGTGTGCTATCTTGCCTGTCATTATGGGGTGTAATTCAAGTTCTGTTGCTCAGGTTTGTTTCTAATTTACCAAGATATACAAAGCAACTATACCGATGAGCAGTATTTCCACAGTTGCCCTCACGTATCTGATAAAAAAAACGGTTAGGTCGTTCATTTTAACAATTCTTAACAGTTCGGCTGAGTGAATGGCCATAAGTTTAAAGCTGCACGCAACGTGGTTCCTCAAGTTTGCTATTGCAATGGTTAACTTGAACTAGTGCTTTGTGAAATAGTCTTAAAGCATTTGGTGACCGTAAAGTTTATTCACATGGTGCACTGCAGTGCTTAACGGTAAACACAGTCTTTGTGACTGAGCACGTGGGACAATTGAAGGAAGTAAATGCAGAATTCTTGGGATGCTATTATAGGGCCGTTCTGCAATACATAAGAAGGGGCTGTATTTATACCCATTAGTTATGTTTGTCATTTTGCATTTGTCCTTGCTGCTGTGGTGGTTATTCAAGATTCCATAGTATCTATCCCAAACGGGTATAGTGATGAGCACATATGTGTTTTCCCCTACAGATGCTAAGGTATATTTGATCTCAGCATCCTGGAAGTGGAAAGTGCAGAAGAGACTGGTCCTACACCACAGACAGGTGAGCTGTTGCATGTAAATAGTGCATACATTGCTACAGAAATGTTTTGGCATGGAAAAATGTGATAGGCTGCCATTAATCATGGTTTCACTGCTTATTGCACCAGTGCAACTCTGGAGCTTTATCTAACCTCATCCTTCACTCTGTGTTTTGGACAGGTGCCGTGTGTAGCAGGGGGTGTCCAGAGGGAGGAAGTTTTGGGGAGGAGGTGGTGCAGCAGTGCACCCCTCCGGCTGTGGCTGAGCTGGGTGGCGTCCCTGCGGCTGCCCAGAATGTGGCCGGGCCATCCCAGCATGCCCTGCAGCCGGTCACCGCTGCTCCCCTCCCACCGTTGGTCAGCACTGCCCCGTCCCAACAGGACAGAGACACAATCACAGAGGTTCAACCGAACGCCAACACTAAGCCTGAGCTCTTCAACGAAGCATCTACCCTCAACCGTGTTCCGGGAGGACTGGCTGCAGAATCTCCTGTTCAGGCCTCGACAAACCACACAGACTCAGTCGAGAGACAGACTGCTTTACAGACCACCACCTCTGCCACAGCACAAGATTGGAATTACGGGTGCGAAACGAACAAATCAATCCAGGGTGAGACGAACAGAACTGGCGCAACAGTGGGTGCTGCTACGAAGGGACACTCATCTCCAGAGACTACCAAATCGGAATACAAACAAAGCTTGCCAGTCTGTCCTGCGCTGCCTGGGTCATATCAAGGTAGTAACAGCGGCTGGAAGGAGCCCACCGAAATGGAGCCACCTCAAGTGGCTAGTCTTGCCCAGACAGGCCAGACCAGTCTCCTTTCTCAACCTGATGGCCTTGAAACAACAAGGTTGCAGGCTCTCTGCCAGAGCCAGGCTCTTTCCTCTGCCTCTGACGGCAGTGAAATCAAACAGACTAAACTCACTGAGCACCCACAGACAACTGAGGATGCTGGAGCAGTGCAGCTGGATCCCACAGGAGAGTGGAGAGGGCAGTGCGAGGCCGGAGACCATCCATCCACGCTCAGGACCTCCGAAGATTCCACACAGCACATGCTGCCAGGCAACAGAAAAAGTGCCTGCTACGCTGATGACAACGGCGACGAAATGGACGGGTACCTGCCCAGATGCCCCAGCACCCTGTTGCAGGAGGGGCAGGTCAATAGTGACCAGGCCAAAGAAGAGGCCCTCAAAGTCCTTGCCTTCAGCTCAGCAGCTCAGAAACCCACCACGCCACTTGCTAACCTCCCTCTCAAAACCTCTGAAAGGCCGCAGGAACTTGATGAACTTCAGACAATGACTGAGCCTGCGATGGCGCATACTGCCTTGCCAGAGCTCAACCAACACGAGTTGAGCTCTGAGATTCTGGACACAAGTGAAAACCCTAATCTGACCACCGGACAGACCAACCTAAGCATGGATGTAAACGTAGAGCAGGCTCTTCAGCATGTTCCATTACATGGAGGGGTCTGTCTAGACGCCTCTGGGAAGGAAATTCTGAGTAGCCTCTCTGCAGGAGACTCAAAGGTCCTGGGGGATGAAACTTGTACTGAAACTATCCTTACAGTGACGGACGGGATACAGACTGTAGTTACTAGCTCCACGGATGTCATTTTAAATGACAGTGAGACTGTCAGTGCAGTGCTTTCCCCCAACCACCCACAGACCAACAGCATTTCAGTCACACATTCGGAGACTCTGGAAGCACTGGCCCCCCAGTTGCTGTCCACGTCCCAGATTGACAATGAACTCTTGACCCAACAAATGCCGAGCCCCGTCCCAACCGCCGACACGTTCTCCGAGATGGAGGTGTGCACAAACACAGGGGGCATCATCGAGACACAAACTACTGAAATTCACACTCACGTGCTGAGGGACTTGGGGCAGGTCTGTTTCCTCCAGACGGACCTGGTGTCGGACCTCTCCTCTCTGCCTGTGGAAATCCTGGAGCACGAGGTGGAGGAGGGCACCTGGTTGCAAGTTACTGAGCCTCTGGCCGAGGGGCAGGTCGTAGATTGCGGTGAAGCTCAGCTGATGGACGTCAGCGACGGGGCGCACTGTCTAGAGGCCCAGACCATCGAGGTCTCTGAATGCACTGTTGTCACCTATCCCTCTGATGCCATCCTTAGCCATGGACAGCTCCATTTGCCTGACAGCCTGGAGGAACCACATGTCTGTGAAGCCACCCTAGGCTCCTCAGTCGAGCTTTTGACCGAGGACTTGGGAACTGGTCCGCACAGTCCACACAACGGAGTGGCTGGGCTTAAAGCTGAACCTGAGCCTACCGTTGTTTCTTATGTTGAGTCTACCACAACAGGGCTAACGCCTACAGCCTCGCTTGTTGATTCCCCTGGGCAGGGAGTGGATGAGCTCCCGACGGACACCAAAACGGACGTGTCCCAAGTTTCACAGTCTCCTGGTGCTATTGACCCCAAGCTTCTCATCCTGAAGCGTGGGGAGACGCCACTCCTGAAGCACCCCCCTGATCTAATGGTGGCGGTGTCCAAGAATCAAAGCCCGGTGTCGGGGGCTCAGGCCCAGGTCTCAGAGTGCCTTTCCCCGAGTACGCCAGCTGCTGCTGCTGCCAATCTGGATCAAACTCCTTCGATTCCCCGCAAACTCACTTTCTCGACTGAGGAGGAGGCCTTAAGCCATACTGACATGCCCTCTGAAACAGTGGACAATACCCAACCCGTGAAAATAGCTGCCGATAGCCCTCCCCAAAGGCCTGAGCGCCAACCCTTGACGAGTGTTTGGGGTGAGGTGTGCAGTGCCATCAGCTCCAAAAGAGGGACGGGCTCGGCCGCCAGCTTGAAACGACCTGTTGGAGAGCCGAATAAGATGGGACAGGGAGACGGGCCTGACCCCCAGTCCCCTACACCACGTCGGCTAGACCCCACCGCCGGAGAGAGCAGCGATGGCGAGGCCGACCTTTCAATGGAAAGCCACGCTGACAGCAGCATGGTTACACCCATCCAAAGAAAGGTGTGTTGCAAATTTAACCTCAAGTAAACTGCCCAACAGGACACAGCAGATCACGTACACAGTGATGGAGTCAAAAAATGGTTTACACCTTGGTGGTTTACTGACAAAAACAGTGTGATATTTTGTCTCCACTATTAAGTCTTTAGCTCTTCAGTTTTCTCTTCCATGTCTGACCTGTCTGAGTTGACTTTAGATGGATGAGTGCCTGGTGAATAACTTTGGTATTCCCTTGTATAATAATAACACTAATAACAATAATAATAATATTTTACACACTTTTGATCCTGTGGGGGAAATCTGGTCTTCTCCTTTAACCGTATCGTGAATTAGCGAAACACACTCAGCACACAGTGAAGTAAAGCACACACTAACCAAGAGCAGTTGGCTGATAGATTGAACCTTCAACCCTTCGGTTACAAGCCCGAAGCCCTGACCAGTAAACCATGGCTGCCCACATTTCTCTTGGTAGTGCTGTCTGATGGTGGACAGTAGCCTAGGATGGTTGTGCAGTTTCCACTGTTCCACTGTAGACAAAAGGGAGAATGCTTACAGGGCAGATGTTTGTCTTTTTAATTGATAAAGGCTGTCTGAAGATGACAGTGAGTCACTCCAGACTCTGCATCAGAAATCTCTCCCAATTAGTATTTTCTAAATATGACCAGTGTTTTTTTTCCCCCTCCCCTCATAATGAAACCACTTTGGAGACTGCTACACAAACAGTGTGATTGTTGCAGGCTGTAATTATAAATGGAGCAGTACTGTGTACTGACAGCAAATCTCATCGATTGTAGTTTCCCAAGAAAGTTATGACCTGCTGCCTTTGATGTAGACAGACAGTAGGTAAAATATTCAGAAACCCAAAGGTGAAACTTCCTTCATCACACATGCTTAATCAATTTTATACTTATATTTTATTGCACCTATAGCTAAGGTAAACATGCCACACTAAGAAATTTGGTAACTGTGTTTGAGCATGTGCAAGTTGGTCTTCCCCTGTACTTTTAGATTTACATACCCTTCAGAGGTTGCGCTGTGCCCAAGTGTGGGTTATTCCTGTGACCCCCCCAGTCAGTGAACTAGCCAGCACAGTCCTAAGGCTTGTGTGTTTTGCAGCATGGACAGAGCAGGACAGACAGGCAGTCAGTTTTATCAAAGGTAAGAGACGTGTGAGAGAGAGTTTTATTGACTATGCTTTAGTAGCTTTTTAAAGTAAAGCTCTTTTTTCATCTCTCTCTCTCGTGACCAGATAGACATCCTTCACTTCTCTGTTATGAGTCTGTTAATTTAAGCACTCACACAGATGTAAATCTTAGCAGTGGTGTAGCCCTTTCACACTTTGCAGTGGCACACATTGTCTGAAGGAGAGTTAGGCTCAAAGGTTTGTGTGTGTTTTATGATGTGGCCCTGATGCCTTTGTACCTCCTGTAGTAATTGTTGATGGGTATAGCTTGACCCATTGCATATTTGTACATCTGCATATCCCAAGTATGTAAGACCATGTTGATTTCTGGTCAGGTGATTAGCTTGTCACTTTACTACTTCACAGGTGATTGGTCAGTGGGTTGTGGTGAGGCCAGCACACTTATTGCTGCTTTTATTTGTCTGTGACCTGTTAATTCTTCCGCTTGTGGCTGCTTTTATATCCCGTATCGTATCTGGTCTCCAGGTGCGACAGTGGATCTCTGGGAGGTTAACGGCGGGTTCCACACCCTCCACCTCCCCAGCCCCGTCACCCGGCCCCTCCACCTCGGGGGACTGGACGCCCACGCAGATGGACCGGGCCTCGCCTCTCCGGGGCTCCCACGGCAAGTTCCTCTCACCTCACTCCAGAGGGGACTCCAGCCAGTCCGACCAGACCCCCACACGGCTGCACAAGCATGCAGACATGGCAGAGCAGGCCAAGCATGTGAGTATTGTTCTTGAGGGTGCCGCAGTGTTTTTTTGCTTTTTAGCTTCTCTGTCTGCCTTACTATAGTAGTATAATACTTAGCAGTAATTCTGGTAAGCCAGTAGATTTATATAAACAAGCTGTCCTCAAGTTGGAATTGGTTCTGTATCACCAAACAAGTGGGATTCCCTCCCCCCTTGTTACTGCTTGAATATTAACCTTGACATTAACAAAAACATATAAAGGCATGACTGAGTCTGTTGCTCAGTTGCTTAGGTAACCAGTGAAATTAAACAAGGCCATAGTACAATTCTGTAAAGATCATCCTTGTCTCTCTTGTAGGAAGCTGAAATCGAGCATCGTACGCTTGCACTGAAGCGTGAAGGCTTCTGGTCCCTGAAGCGCTTAAACCGTGTGACGGAGCCCCTCCGGCCCAAGGTGCACTGGGACTACCTGTGCGAGGAGATGCAGTGGCTCTCTGCTGACTTCGCCCAGGAGAGGAGATGGAAGAGAGGCGTTGCTCGGAAAGTAAGTCAGAAAAAACCTGCATTGTAAGGTGGAACAGTGGAGTGCAGTGACATCATAGAGGATGTCAGCCTGAGGTTACACATGCGCTGTTGAGTGAAGGGCTCTGAAGGGCGATCTGTCAGACATGGTGACAGACTGATGTGTTTTTTTTTTTTGTTCACGGGCTGGCATGTCATGGGCAGTCAGTGGGAAAGCAGTGGTTTGCAATGATGTTGTCGCTGTCTGTCTGTGAGTTAAGTAAAACAGTCACCAAAAATGTTTGGAAAATCTTGGTTGGCTAAAGTACCCATTGCTGTTCCAGAAACTCATAAATTGGAAGGCTTTGAATACCCAGAGAGATTGATGCAGCTGTTTTTTGTTTTCGCTAGACCTTTAGCCTCATTGAGAATTCCTTCATTTAAACTTCTGAAGTTTTGTTGAACTGGTACATCTGTGAGTCTGTAGTCTAGCAAGGCTTTTGCCAGCCAGACATATTGTTAAAATTTAGCTGTCAAAAACATGCTCTTGGTGGTACACAATTTTGAACCTGTGTGACAGATGTTTAATGGAATTGTCCACCTTTTTTCCATTCAGTTATAGCTGTTTAGTCAAGCGGCGTGATGTGACGGCCCATCCTGATGAGTTGATATTGTGTTTGCAGGTAGTGCGGATGGTCATGCGCTACCATGAGGAACTACGGCAGAAGGAGGAGCGGGCTAAACGCGAGGAGCAGGCGAAACTCCGGAGGGTTGCTTCCTCCATCGCTAAGGAGGTGCGAGCCTTCTGGAGCAACGTGGAAAAGGTAACATCACAACAGAGAACTGATTATGCATCGTTTTGACCTCACCCAGATGCTGATATGAATGAAATTGCTATAGGTGAATGCATTAAAAAGCTGTCTGGGAATGTCTATTGGAGACAGTCTAATTTGATGTCTTTATACACAGCTTTGGTGTGTCCACCATTTTAAAGCACTTTGCTTTAAAAATCTAATTTAGCCACTGAATCTAAATCTCTTAAATCGAGTTGAATCGACTGAGCTGTTTCCTGGCACCTCCACCTCCAAACCATCACTATCTTCAGCCTCACTCTGTTAACTCCCATCCTCCTCATCATTGGTTAGGTGGTGCAGTACAAGCAGCAGTCTCGTCTGGAGGAGAAGAGGAAGAAAGCTCTTGACCTGCAGCTGGACTTCATCGTGGGTCAGACAGAACGCTACTCGGACCTCCTCAGCCAGTCCCTGGCAGCTGCGCCCACCACCAACAACGAGGCACCCTCCTCTCCTGCAAAGCCCTCCTCAAAACAAGTCGTAGATGAGGATGGTGGGTTCTGTGTTTTCTTGGTGTCTTTGAAGGGCACTTTGAGGCATGTTGTTGATTCATGCTCTATATTTCAACGAGAGTGACTTCTGTAATTGGGGAAGCCTGCTGCCAAGTTACATGCTAACGGTGTATAAAGCCCACTGCATTTAATTGTAGGTTTATTTAAATCAATTCTCACTTTCTTTGAATAAACTCCCTCATGAAATCTACGGAATGTTTACTTGGTGTAAGGCCTGGTGACCCTAGCATTGAATTTTCACAAGGTGCCTTCCACAATTTCATATGTCCATGTTTTGGTGATTTAAGAGTCCCCTTTGTTTCTCATGTCCCTGTTCACCAGACCAAGACTTTGAGCCGCCGTGTGAGGAAGAGGATGATGAGGAGACCATTGAGGTGGAGGAACAGCAGGAGGGGAACGATGCCGAGGCTCAGAAAAGGGAGATTGAGCTGCTGATGGAGGAGGGTGAACTACCTCTGGACCAGCTGCTCAACACCATCTCCTACCCTCCAGTATGACACATACCACACTACCCACCACCACACCCCACCTAGCACGCCAAACAGCAGCGCCAGAGATTTAGTTACAGTTTCAGATTTCTTACAGGTTTAGACAGTTCTGAACATGACTGTTTATAACATGGTGGTTGTTTTTGAGCCGATTACAAACCAGTTGTTTATGCTATTGTAAGTCTCTGGGATGATCAAAAGAGTTCAAAGTCAATATTGTAAATGCACAGCATATTATGTTTAGAGTAGTTGATGTGCTAGAGCTAGCTCAGTGTGTGACCAAAGCATTGAGGAATGCTTCAGTTCATTGTCTGTTGACGTTGTCCAGATTTACCTGAGTAGATTGTAATGTCTGAAGCTTAGTTTGTTGAGGCACCACTTTCATTCCTTGAAACCCTGGCATTCAGTTCAAAAGCACTGTGCCATATCAAGCTATCAAGTAGACCTTGTTTTAGAACAGAAGCATTCCTGCAAAGATACCAGCACACTTGGAGTTTTTTCTTTTCCCCATTTTAAACTATTTTTAGATCCACTGAGTTGAAGTAAGCTTCTTTGGGTTTTTATCCCAGGTTGTGGTGGTTTTCAGACAGATCACATACCCGCGAAAAAAACTGTTTGGGACAACCTACCTCTGTGGATATGATAAACAATGCCAGCTAACTGTGATTCAGCAACGTATTGTGACAGTCTCCTATTTTTGGCTCCTGCTGTGGGCGCCACAGTTGAGTCTTTGATTGAAGTGATGCTGAAATATTTACCATGCGTTGGGGGGGGGGGCCCCCCCCGCCCCCCCCCGCGGGCGGCCGGGGGGCGGGGGCGGGGGGCGG
>JAVQKI010488473.1:0-10091 GCA_036025975.1 Nematalosa erebi | reverse complement strand
AGAGAGAGAGAGAGAGAGAGAGAGAGAGAGAGGGAGAGAGAGAGAGAGAGAGAAAGTAGCTTTCACAGTGTGCCGTGCTGGCATCCCCGACAACGATGATGATATTGCAACATCAGGTGGAGGAGTCGGGATGAGAGATCAGTCACCTTGCAACAGCCCCCACGGGCACGGGGCGAGATGATTTCACTGTTGTTTGCACTTCTGAAGAGGAGCGCTGGCAAGGAGAGACGAGTAATAACTGATAGCGTTAGACAAACAGAGCGGCATAATCACACCATGCCCCGCAGCAGAGGTCCAAGTCAACTTCCTTGACGTGTGTTTCATGTCTTTAAGAGAGGGAGAATAACGAGAAATACAAACTAAAGAGCTCTCTCTGTCTCGCTCGCTCTGTCTCACACACACACACACACACACACACACACACACACACACACACACACACTTTGACTGATTCCTCACTGAGCAGCCTTTCAGGTGGTGTGACATTACACAGATGCTATCATGATCAACTAAGACATGCTGGAGATTATTAAACTCTTGTCTTCTAAACCTTAATCTCTACAGATCGGTCTTGCATCACTGCTATTTTATATTTTCAGAAGGCAGATGTCAAAATTCACTCTGCTCTGCTACATCTGAATACATTTGGCATTTATTCAGTGTGTGTATATTAAGACAGCAACTGATGATTATTCTGAGAATAGATTAATCTGTGGATTAGTTCTTTCTTTTCTGTTAGACTAGTTCTTTGATCAATCTACTGTCATAAGGACCAGACAATGTTAGTTAAAGAAGCAGCAATCATGGAATATTATGGTATTAGATTACAGAAATCGATAAGTCATTTGCCAAAATAGTGAATTTACTAGTTGACAAATTGATTAATCAATTAATTGTTACAACCCTAATGCATACATAGCCAAATGCACTGCCTAGGCATGGATAGGAGTGTTTGAGAGTTGTCATTACAATTTCCCATAGGTCTAAGTGTTGAGTGTTCTTTAAAAAGTTAGACTATATTCTGAGGAGAGCCCACTTTTCTCTATCTTGCCTCCCCTGTCGTCTAATTTTGACAGAAGACAGTAACCCCCTGTGTGAGTGCAAGCTCATTAAAAAATGATTGAATGTGTGTGCGAGAAAACCCAGGGCCTCTATGTCTTATCAACCCCGCTCCCAGCAATACTGTCACTTTGTCACCAACCCTCTGTCTTCACTCACAACTCCTTCTCTCTCTCACTTCACCTTATCTCTCTCTCTCTCTCTCTCTCTTTCTCTCTCTCTTTCTTTCGCTTACGCTCTCTCTCTTGCATTAGAGACAACTAGATAAATAAATAAAAAGGAAAAGAGAAGCACTTTTAGCAAATTGGCTGCGTCTCGGATTATCGACAAGAAAGGATGATGAATTGCAGTTGCTCAAGTGATAAACTTCAACATTAGAAAATAAATCTACTGGAAGTGGGGGGGAAAAAAAATCTATCTGCTGCTTTCAATATCAGCGGTAGAGCGAGAGATTGGCTCCCTGTGAATGTATTCATTTAGGATTAGGCACCTGCTGGTGAAAGCAGCAAGAAGTTTCTTTCTTTCCTTTTTTTTCCTCAACGAAGAAGAGAAGGAGTAGGGAAAAACAGGCAAAGCAGATCAAATATAGAGAAAAACTCTGGCAGACACAACACAAAAAGGTCTCTGAGTACTTTTGTGTTTTTACTGATTTGCCACGCTTTTAAAATTTCACTTGAAAGGAAGTTGGTGAGCAGCTTGAGTTTTCACTCCAAATGTAGATTAGATTCAAGGAGTCTTTCTTGCCCGAGTGCACAATTGAATAAGAGATCGACAAGCCGAATATCACACACGTTGATCACTAAATAACTGCTTTAAGTAAATTAGTGTCAAAATATCAACGAAAAATATTTGATTTCTCTTTCATTTAACTCAGATAACATGTGTCCCTATGAGACAAAAACATTAGCATCACAATTTCATCAGTTAACTAAAATTGTAGGTTATTAAAGTACTGCCATGTATGTTCACATTTGCTCTTACACCCTGTTCACACTTTGATTATACTGTATTCTAAAATAAGCACAATTCACACTACTTTCTAACAGCACAGACAGTGTCTATACATCTGTGCAAGACTTGCTTGCAGTGTACAGGGAAGTGTTAACCCAAGCCTCATACAGTATGACTGTCTTTTAACATTTTATAAAAGCCCTGTTACCTGTCAAGTTCTTGTGTTTCCAATGACGGATGCCAACTGTTTTTTTTTTTTGTTAAAAGCCATGTTACATCTATATAAAGCCAAGCTGGAGACGGTGTACTGATTGGTTATGAGAATCGACCAATAAAAGGTCGCAGACCCCTTTACCTCAGTGGAACATATAAGATTGAGGAGACTGAGAACCTTGTGAACGAACCTCCTTGCTCTCTTAGAGTGAACATGTGGCCTCTGACATGCCCTGTGGTCGACCCCCTCACCCCACACTCCACTCCCTTCCTGAGTCACTGGTGACCCTTGTGCCCCCCCTTCCATTATCGTGTGACTCACCAACTTCTGTGGGTGACTGATGTGAACAAGGCGAACATTAATAACGACATGGAGTCCATCACCTAATGACTTGTCTGACATTAGAGACAGACAGAGAGGGGTTTGGGGCGGGGGGGTGGGGGTGACTTTCTGACTGGGAGGCCCACTGATGCGTAGGGTGACGGGAACGGCAGCGGGAGCCGTCATGCTAAATTCACCTCCTCATATTTTATTTAGACACGCTGCACTCAACTGCCCCACGCTCTTCATTCATGTCGCTGTCAAACGAAATGCACTGCCTTGTCGTCTAGTCACTCTCATCCTAACCCCCCTAAACCCCCCACGTTCTCCACCCATCTGCTCTCACCCTTCATGTAGAGACAGACATGGCGCTCTGTGATCTTTTGACTAGGAGTCATGACTGCAGAGCCTCAGCATCCAGCATCCAGAGTGCTAGAGCTGCGGCTAATTGACATAAATATAGAGAGTTATCGCTGCTGCTCTGCCAGAAATGACCATAACCATTTTGAAACATCACCGTTAAGACTCTTCATAGCTTCTTTGTTTGTTTGTTTGTTTTTCCTTCTCTAGATCTGCACTTTAGCTTGATACGTCAAGCTAGTTGAGGTTGAACAGCTAGGTGTGTACTGTACACCATTCGGTATGCTACTACTAAGACATTTTAAATTTGAATTGCTGATGTCCATCTGAACAAGTCAAAAAACATTAACTTTATGTATTAGCAGACAATTTTATTTATTTTATGGTGACTTGCAAAACGAGAAGTGAGAAATGAGAAATCCGGTGCGATTCGATCCATTGCCTCATTGTTTGAGATCACCAAGTATTATCAATAGGAAAATTAACAAGGAAATTTCATACACCATAGATTGAATACTGGGAGATTTAAAACTGGCAGCTTAAGTTAACAGAGCATATGAAAACGAAACTGGAAGTGAGTTCAGGTAGTGTTGCCAGTTCACTATTCGCTCCATGCTGTTTAAAATGTTCTTGTTCTGTGTCCTGTCGACAGCACTCTGTGACAGAATTGATTCACACCGGATTTTTCCTTTAAGTTAGGTGAGATGGAACGGTTAGGTACGTAAGTCACTGGAGATTGGAGCACTCACTGCAGGAGCTTACTGGTGAGTGGTTCTGGAGAGAGTTGCCGCTGGAGTCGGAGCTTTGTGAGAGCTGCTGCTGAAAGGACTGCAGGGGAGAGGAGGCTGGCAGCTCATCAAGGCTACGCGCTGGATGCCTTCATCTCTGCAGGAGGCCAAACTACCTCCTTCACCTGAGTGAGGACATATACACATACAACATAAACACACACATGCACACAGACACATACACACACGCACACACACAGGATTATACATAAACACACCCACATACACATATATATAAACAAATCTCACTCTCTCTCTCTCTCTGTGTGTCTCTAATGAATGTGCACCCTTTTCTTCCGTGCACAAGTCAGAAATTACGCAAATTGAGGAGAACAGTCAAGATTAGAAAACAAACAGGAACATTGGCACAACTCGCACTGTTCCACTATCTGTGTCTGTATCCTTGATGAATCATTCACAATCCACAACTTTCTTTCACTGTCACCCTGTCACAAATGTCAACTCCTACTCCAAAGGCCATTGAATGGTTAAGTTAGAGTTAATTTAGTGCACACAATGGATTCCATATGGACCTCTGTGGACTCTATTTCGAAAATACTTGTCTGTCATGTCATTAGTGAACTTATCCAACCAACTTATCAATCAGGCACATCCAATGTTTAATTGACATACCCTGTACCATGCACCCCATACCTTCTTACTGTCATTATGAACATACAGTTGAATGCGTGAAACTATGTATTTTGGGCTTAGCCCACCTGATTTTTTCTTGGCCTACCCATTTTGTGATTTCTGGCTACGTCCATGTAATAAGAACTTCTATGTATCTGCACCATGGTGTGCAAGTCTGCAAGGGAACATAAAACTGGCCTAACTCATTCAGTAATACTCGTTAACGTCTTCAGTACGCTAAAAACTTATTCACAATCTTCACTAACTCATACAGTGTGCTAACTAATGTATTCAGTATGTGTATTAGCTTCTCACACAGTATGTTAACCGGCTCATTTAGTATGCTGACTTGCCTACTCATCATGCTTGTAAACTTATTTAGTATGCTTACCAAATTCACACAGTATTTTAACTGGCTCATTTAGTATGCTGACTTGCTCACTCATCATGCTCACAAGCCCATTCAGTATGCTTACCAGTTCGCTGGGAACGTTGTGCTTGTGCCATGCAAAAGAGTCAAGGGCCTGAAGTGTGTTGTGAGTTTGACGTCCCCACCGACATGCAGCAGAACAAGTCTAACAAGGTGTGATGATCATTAGAATGTCGCCCTTAGTGTGCAGTAACACCTACAGTAAGAGACAGCCTTATAAAGAAACCCTAGGTGTTTGGGTTGGTGTGTGTGTGTGTGTGTGTGTGTGTGTGTGTGTGTGTGTGTGTGTTTGAGTAGAGAGAGAGTAAGCAGCAAGGAGGGAGAGACAGAGAGAGAGAGAGAGAGAGTGAGAGAGAGAGAGAGAGAGAGAGAGAGAGAGAGAGAGAGAAATAAAGAGGAGGAAATAATGTGGCTGTGGATTTGTGTGTCAAGTTCTGGAACATCAGGACCTTGGAGAGCTCCATGATTTAAGGGAGGGATCCATTTGCATAGTTTTTTTTTTATAATCAGATGCATCTGGCTAGCACCTCGCTCCTTTGTTTTCCTTGAGAAATGGCTGCACAGTGCACACGTGTGTGCAATTATTATTTTTTTCTTTCCCTCTCACTCTATCTTTCTCATCTCTGTTTCCGCTCAGCCTCTTTAAGAAGCTTACGAGATTGGAAGAGAAATCGAGTGATTTCCTTATTGTCTCGACGACAAGCTCCAGTGGCAGGGTGTTTGTGTTTAAAAAGCATAGCCTGCCACTGGGTGTTAGACCTCCCTTGAAATGAGCAGCGCTGCCTTCTCAGCGAGAGGGCTGCCGCATGGTGCAAGATTGCCTTTCAAATGATGCCCTCTACCTCCCCGCTTGTGCCTTTTGGAAAATGAAGGCTGCTTAATGGAGGGTGAGTCGAAAATGAGGCCTCTCTAGATTTAGGTTTTGTCTTGCAAAATAGCATTTCACTCGGTTGTTTGTGATAAGACAGAATAGTGTCCTTTTTGAAATAGTTTATGTGTATTTTTTATTTATTTATTTATTTATTTATATTTCTGGAAACCAAGCCTGGGAGTGGAGCTGTTGAGCGTAAAAAAAAGACAATCATGCAGGGAAGACGAGTCAGTGCTGCAGTGAGCAGCCTTTGATCTCCTGGGTCCATGGGCATTGAGAGTCTCCTGAAGTAACCTTAAGTGGCATATACACGCGCACAGACACACACTCAGTCAGTCAGTTTCTCTGACTCTCTCGCTCTCTCACTCTCTCTAACACACACACACACACACACACACACACACACACACACACACACTCACAAGCATGCATGTGGATATTGACATTTACAGATACACCCATGTACTTCTGCATGTATAGACAAGTGAAGTCATACATACACAGACATAACCACTAAAACATGCACACGCGCACACACACACACACACACACACACACACACACACACACACACACACACACAACACACAACTTATCTCTTCTAGTCCTCCCTGGTGTCTTTCCTTGCATATCTGAGATGGCATGACATCACTTCTATTTTAATCGGAGTGACCTCATAGCCTAATGAATATGAATGCCATTGCTGCGGGCGCTTCTACAATTTCGTCTTGATTTTGTGTGCCGCTGAAAATATGTCAGTCCCAGATGTCTCAAGGCGCATGTCCACGACAACGGGCGCATTTGTCTGCTTATTTATATTCATGTCAGAATCGTCTGTAAGTCAAATGGTCAAGGTCCAAATCTGCTACTCCCTTGATCTATCTTGGCACACACTGCTGATCATATGAGGTTAGCAAAAGGGAGTACATTTAATCAGATCTTTGTTAAATCCTCAAATGTTTTTTTTCCACCAGAGTTATATATAGAAAGTTATGGCATCTAGGCTAGCATTTGATTCTGTGCAAAATGATGTCTGTTTCGATTCGAATAACTAGCAGCAAGGTGCTATTACTAAAAGACGTTCCAAATATTTATCGTGACACTGGTCAGAGGTGTTGTGTCTATGTGTTTTTGCCAGTCGCTGCTCATGTTCCTGATGTAACTCGGACGTAAAGGGATGTGAGCGCAGAATGTCAGGAAGTGGCAACGCACACTGAGGAACTGGAGCAGTCAGGATGACAGCACTGGATTGCCTTTCTCTCTCTCTCTCATTCTTTTTTTTTTTACCTCCGGAGACAGGGAGGGAGGGAGACAGCCGACCCAGATAGATTCCGTCCCCCATTATCAAAACCATCATTTTCTACTTCATTCTCGCTGTCTCTCTTTTGAGAGCTGAGATACTCGGCGTTTTAATAAAGGCTCTTTGCGCAGCTTGTCTTCCGGCCATTTCATCAGGAACCGACGTTCAGCGCCGGCCTGGCCCACGCTTTGCCAGGAGTGGCCACGAGGCGGTCAGCTTCGTTTTCGTGCCTCCGACTCCTTACGAGGTGTTCTGGGCTAGCTCGCACCAGGGGGTCCAGCTCTGGGCTTTTTGATTCTTCACACAAATCTCACAGTGTTTCATGGAGTCCTGCTAGCTAGTCTCTTTGATTTGCTTCTTTCTCTCTCTCTCTTTCTCTCTCTCTCTCTCTCTCTCTCTCTCTCTCTCTCTCTCTGTGTCTCCTAGTCATTCCATGTCAAGATATTATACAAATTGATTTAACCCACTCTCTTCTTTTTCCCCCTCTTTATTTCTTAATGCATATACAGAAGACTCTGTAGCACGTAATCCCCTTCTCGCTTAGGATCGTTTAGAGTCGCGAATGCACTTTATGTGGAGGCGGGGGGGATTTTGATGTGCTAATGTGGGGACAGATGGAATGATACACTTCACCGCGGTCATGCTTTGGAGATGGAGGGTGGAGTGAAGTGGAATGGAGGGGTGGTGGGGAGGTTGAGGAGTGGGGGGTTGAGAGGTATGAAATGAGCTACAGAAAAAAAAAAAAAAAAAACAGCAGCTGGCTTTCATCAATATTCATTGGCAAAGCTACCATAGGCCCCAACCCACCCGCGTATAATGGCTAGGCTGGATCACACTCCGTGGACGAAGTGTTACCTGCTGAGAGCCGACTAGCCTAGCCACCTGCGCTAGAGGCACTGTTTTTTTTTTAAACCGCTACAAATATTAGCAGTCCAGTATGAGCCAAGTGCATACACAAGAAGGAGCAGATTCAGCTCAAACCTATCATCTTTTTTTAAGAATTATTATTATTTTTTACGAAATGTCCGTAAATAGATAATCGGTAAAATTCTGCAATGAAAGATCACAGGTTTTTAATCTGGCATGTCGGTGGGCTCATGCAGTGCAAAAACCAAGCCCAGCACATCCCTATTTACGCTTGGTGAGAGGTAATCTCTCCTGTCAGCCTGGTGGTGATTCACATTCGGCAGCATAATACCTGCTGCTTCCATGCATCATGGCTTTTTTTATGTGTGCAATCCTAGCCCATGCTGCCTTGGATTTCACACTGGATCATTGCTCTCTCATTCTCAAACCCCTCTGCTTAACCAAACACACACACACACACACACACACACACACACACACACACACACCTAAACACAAGCACAACAACGCACACTGACATGCCTACACACATCAATACACAACCACAAAGCCACCTATACACAATATACACAGACACACCTACAGTATGTGCATGCGCACACACACACACACACACACACACAGTGCTCTGCTGAGCAGCCATCCATCGTTTATCCCCTGCAGTCCAGCGTGGATCAGAGCAGGCTAGCCCAACAGTCTGTGTATGCAGTCTCTGACGCTTGGCAAGCAAAATGGTGTCCATCCACAGAGAACGAGGCGGCTAGGAGAGAGAGGGAGGAAAAAAGACTCTCGTCTCGTTTTTTTTTTTTTTTCCTCTTTCCCCATCGGTCCTTTTTTCTGCCTCATTGACGCCTCTGATGTCTCTCTAAGCTGCTGCTCCCCATTTTTCAAACGGCCTTACGCTGCACCGCCGGACTTAGCCACTCACCTGGCGTGGTGACCACGGCGGCGCCTCTCTCTCTCACCGCCAAAGGATTAGCCGTTTTTTGTGTCGAATTTGTAGTCGTTTCTTTTTCTGTTGTTGTGGAGCCTAAAGACGAGTGGCATTTCTCTCTTTCTGTCTTTTTTTCTTTCTCTCCCTCTCAATCTCCTTTCTGTTTCTCTTCGTGTTTGTGTCAAGCTGAGATCTGTGAGGAGCACCATTGTTTGTGGCATCCTCATGTTTTCTTTTTTGTTGTTGTTGTTGTTTTCTGGAAGCCCAAAATGGTGGCTGAGCAGATGGGCTTTGTGAGCGTGAACAAGTCCACACGCGCCTCTTGATGTTCAAAGCTAAGCATACCCAGTCGCCTCTTGGCTCCGTTTTGCAAAAGGACTAGAGACGGCGAGTCTGTCGTAGAGTTAATTACTCTTAAGCACCGGCGCATCGTCGAAGCTTAAACTCTGGTCTTCCATGATTGCTTATTGACTTGCCAGCACATGCAGTTGTCTGCTGCGACCATCTTCTCCTCTCTACAGGGTTGTCAGTGCCAAGCATCTCTTCTGTCATTTGGCCTTAACACATTTTCTTTCTGTTTTCTCACCCCACAGAAAAGGCTTTTGAGCCTCAGAGCCATCACAAAATGAAAGGAAGTGTAGTAAAGAGGCCCGGACATGGGGGGTTCAAACATGAGTGTGAAATATCATGTTCCCTTTACTCAAAGCTGCGCCTTCCTCGTCTGTGTTCCTTGAAGGCTCATTTGGATGACATGCCCAGTTTTTTTTACTTTTTTTTATTTTATGTTACCTCGGCTTATCTTCTGAAGGAGCATGAAAGGGAAGGTCACACGTAAAGTTACGGCATTTCAGCTTACTTTGTTTCAGCTCTACCAGTCTCCATCGTCTTTGTTCTAGCCCTAGGCATCTGTTCACTGTCAGTCAGTCAAATCTGAATCTTGTCTTCACAACTCTGAAACTAAAAGAAGGAGCTTCAACTTTATTCTGCTTTCGAGGAACATATGGCAGAAAAAAAATAAATAGAAAAAATTTGTAATCTACACAGTAAATTGCTTAAATTACTACCACTGACTCTGTCACATATGGCTTTATTGTCCCATTCTCCTCTGGCCTTTTCTGTCGATTTGCATAGCTTTTACTTCCACCATAATGGTTTAATCTTGTTTGTGACTGCTACTGTCTTTAATGGCCTTTTGTTGTCTTTGTGCTGTAAATGTGAGTGCTCACAACATCTCGCCATAGATTGGGCAACTGGATAAAACTAGCTGAAAGTCTGATTAATGTGTGCTATCCTTGCAGATTAAAAAATGAACTGAAGTGTGTTTTTCAGGTATAGTCCACAAAGCACAAAAAACCCAACTCTA
>JAVQKI010488360.1:0-24349 GCA_036025975.1 Nematalosa erebi | reverse complement strand
GTTTGTGTGTGTGTGTGTGTGTGTGTGTGCGCGCGCGCGTGCGTGAGTGCGTGCGTGAGTGCGTGCGTGCGTGCGTGTGTGTGTGAGAGAGAGAGAGAGAGAGAGAGAGAGAGAGAGAGGGAGATTTGTGTGTGAGTGAGAGAGAGGTGTGTGTGAGAGTGAGTGAGAGGGAGAAAGAGGGAGAGAGATTGAGACTGTGAGGAAGAGTGAACCTGAATATGAATGAGCGTGTGTGTCTGTGTTTAAGTGCTTGCACGCAAAGGCAAAGATCTTAGTGTTAACCTATTTGTGCATTTAATTCCTGTTAATTTATTAATGGATCATAATTTTAGACATTTTTGTTGGCTTGAATGTGCATGGCTGCGTGAGTCATTGACTTTAATACATTATGGCATTCTCGTGCGGTCTACTAATTCTTAATTTGCATTGAAAAGGGAGAGATAAATCTCATGAGGGGACCCCTTAAGAAGCAACAGGAAAAGGTCCCAAAAAGCAAAGCCATAAAATCAACAAATAAAGACGTCCTTTTTGGACATTCCAACCAGGCAACTATAGCTGCAGGAAGTGGAAAAATTTCTCTGGTAAGATCCCAAGGCGAGGCACTGCTCTGGCGATTCTTTGTCCAGAACCAATAAAAAAAGACAAAAAAAAGAAAGAAAGAAAAACATAAAAGATTTTTACTAGGTGTAAGAAAACAGTGAGGTTGAAGTGTTGAATGTGGAGGAAAGAGAGAACTGATTAACTGTCATATCATTCCTCCTCGGCTTGGCTCGGCTAAGAGCCTGCCACAGTAATGACTGCAAAGAGCTTAATTTTCACCACCGTGTTGTTAAATCTTCTACACATATTCACATCCCTATCCCTGCATGGCTTAATTGTTCATAATCAAACAAATGTAAAACAAAAAAAAACAAAAGTGCATCTTATTTTTTTGTTTTGTTTTTTTTCCTGGTAGCAAGTGAGGGAGAGAGAGAGAGAGAGTGTTTTTTTTTAGCACCATGTCATCATGAATTTGAAATTCAATGCCTTCAAGTGACTTCATTAACTGAAGTGCTTCCCTCTCCTCCTTCACCCTCCTTTTCCTTTCTTTTCTTTTTCTTCTGTCTCCTCTCTCTCTCTTTCTTTCTCTCTCTCTCTGTGTCTCTCCCCTCCTGTTTCCATGGTAGCAAATGAGACAAAAGAGCAAACAGCAAGCGAAGATCGAAGCCACTCAAAAGCTGGAGCAAGTTAAAAATGAGCAACAGCAGCTTCAGCAGCAGCAGCAACAACAACAACAACAACAGCAGCAGCAGCAGCAGAATTTTCCAAGCGGTGGTCAGTCTGGGGGGGACACCCCCACCAGTGGCAACCAGAGCCCTCGGACCCCCCAGCCCAGCAGCGGGGGCAATGCCTCCCCCCTGCAGCCCAAAGACGGAGGCTTCGCCCGCCCGCAGCTGCCCAGCACACCCACCTCCGCCTCGGACGACGTTTTCCTCCGGCCACAGCTCCCGCCGCCTTCGTCTGCTAAGACGCCCACTCAAGAGGGACCCTCCCAGCCCCAGTCTCCGCAGCAGATGTTCTCTCCTGGCGGCTCGTCGACTGGCTCCCGGCCCTCCTCACCCTGGGACCCCTATGGGAAGATGGTGGGCACTCCTCGACCGCCCTCCTCGGGATCCAGCACGCCGCGCCGAGGCTCGGACGCGCAGGAGAGGGGGCGCCCGTCGCCGGCTCACGAGGGCTTCGGCTCACCCACGTCGGCGCCCGACCCCTACGCCAAGCCCCCGGACACCCCCAGGCCGGCCGACCCCTTTGTGAAGCCCATGGGCCCTCCAAGGATGGGGATGAGCGGGATGGGGGTTGATGCCCAACAGCAGCAGCCGCCACAGCAGGGCCAGGGCAGACACATGATGGGAATGCCCAACGCCACTGGAGATCCCTTCGCCAGGCCCGTTCAGAGGGCAGAGGCCTACCAGCGTATGGCCCACCATCGCATGGTCCTCTCCGACCCATACGCGCGCCCGCTGGTTGCTCCCATTCCTGGCAGCAACGAGTCGGGCTCAGTGCCTCTCTTCAAGACCCCCATGCCCCCAGGACAGCAGCCGCAGCAGGATGCCTTTGGCTCCATGCCCCCGCAAGGGCTCCGCCGGGGGTCTATAGATCCATACGAGAGGCCGCCTCTGACCCCGAGGCCGGCAGATGGCTTTCAGCAGGGTCAGCAGCCGGACCCGTACGCCCATCAGCCCATGACGCCTCACCCATCCATGGGAGCCGATGGCTTCAGCAATGAGTCTCGAATGATGCGCCAACACCAGGCCGGGCATTTCCCCATACCTAGGCATCCCCACAGGGAGCCGTACGCACAAGCGCCCTCTACCCCCAGACCTGACTACTCTCAGCAGATGCCCGACCCCTACACTCAACCACCGGGCACCCCCAGGCCCTCAGCTGACCCGTACGCCCAGCCACCGGGTACACCACGCCCCACCGCAGACCCCTATGCCATGCCTCCTTCCACCCCCCGGCCAGCCGCCATGGACCAGTTCCCACAGCCTCAACCAATCAGCCGCAGGCAGTCGCCCTCACACGCCATGGATCCCTATGCCCAGATGCCCGGCACGCCTCGACCAGCGCCAGGAGAGAGGTACCCCAAGTCCCCAGGGGCACAGAGAGGCACAGATCCCTACGCACAGCCGCCAGGGACCCCCAGACCCCTAAGCAAACCAGACCCATACGATCAGCCGCCCGGCACACCTAGGCCGATTCTAACAGACCCGTACGCCCAGCCTCCTGGTACTCCAAGAACAGCATCTAGCCCAGATGCCTTCCCCAGACCTGGGTCGAGACCAGGATCTGTGCCCCATCCTGGTGACCCCTTCTCTCATCAGGGTCAGGGGAGGATGTCAGATGCGTTTGGCAGACCCCATGGATCGCAGACGCCTAAGCACCCGGGCATGTCTGACGATGGTTTCTCCTTACCTCCAACTCCTCACCCTAGCCATACTCCGGTTCACGATCCATTTGAACAGGCTCCCATGACCCCTTGCCCACAGACTGGAGACAGACCAGTCCATGGTGTCCCGCAGTCGCCCGGCTCTGCAGATATGCAGGGAGTCATGCAGCCCCCAATGGGAGATCCTGAGGACAAGACAAAAGTAACTGTTTTTAATACTCTTTTAATGTGATATAATATTCTGCACTGTATGCACATACCCTCTACATTTAAAGAGCATTTATGATTATGTGTAAAGGTATTTTTAATAGCCTCATTGTTTCTTTAAAAATAACATTACTATCACAGTAGTTGATCAGTATTCTTGATGTAGTTATTCAGCCTTTACCCAGCTTTTTCCTTATGGAGGTCTTACTTTGCTTCTAGCGGCAGTTATTGCGTCAACTGATCCTAAGACAGCAGCAGAGGAAAGGCCAGCAGGAAGTGCCTTCTGCTGCACCCACCGTCCCAGCCATGGCTGGTGCCCCTGGAACCCCCCGCCACTGGTCGCAGGAAGACTCCCCGGCGCAGCCAGACATTTTTGGCAGGCCTCCTCCACCATACCCAGGCACAAGGGGACCCCCGAGGTTCACAGGCCAGTTTGGGGGAGAGCAACGTGGGCCGTTTCCCCATGACGGCCAGATGCCCCGACCACCGTTCCACAGAGATATGGCCGCCGTGGGCATGAGACCACAGGGCCAGAGGTGAGCATTTTTTTCGCAACTGGTTTCTTTTGGACTGTGTCTTTGTTTATAGAACTGATTTTTAGGACCCTCTCACCTTCTCGTTATGCAATTGATGGTAAGATGTAAACACCCTGCGAGTAGATTTGGTAAGCCTTTGAAGTGCTCCTCCACAAGATTTTGTTTTGGCAACTCCGCTTAATTTTAGTGCAATTACTTGATGGAGCAATCAGAGTAGATTGTTCTGTGCTGTGTCAAGAAAGCTTGGCATGCTTTGCTTTTTAAAGTCTCTCTTGTCTTCTCTCTGTGTCTTTATCTTGGTCTGATGCTCTTTTTTCTTTTCCCTTTGTCTCTTTCTCTTCCTCTCTCTCTTAGGTTTGGATTTCCTCAAGCGGCACCAGGACAGGAGCAGTTTCTAAGGCCTCCACATCAAATGCCAGGCGGGCCCATTGCTCCGGAAAACATGCCCCCTCAGATGCGCCGCTCCATGTCCATTGACCTGGCGCGTCCCATGGGGGGCAACCCCCAAATGGGCAACCCCCAGATGGGACTCCCCCAGCACTTTCCACCTCGTGCTCTCCCCATGCAGCAGCACAACATCATGGGTCAGCCCTTCATCGAACTCCGGCACCGGGCCCCTGAGAACCGCATGCGCTTCCCCTTCAGGCCTCTGGGGCCCATGGACCACCCCAACCAAAGGCCCCCCCAGGGCTTCATGCACGGCCAGGAGATGGGCTTTGCCGGGCCCCAGGGCCAGAGGATGATGGACCCTATGCTGGGGCAGCCTCAGCAAGGAGCACCAGGACCTATGCAGATGGGAACTAACATGGATCCCATGCAACAGCAGCAACATCAGCACCAGCAGCAGGCTATCATGCAGATAAATGCTGGCCAGCAACACCCAACACTTAACAGGTCCATGAGCCAGCCGATCCAGAGCGAGACGCTCAACACCGTCCAGCCTGCTCTCCTCCCTGCGGCTACGCAGCCAGAGGAGCTTCCCCTGCCCACTGCAGAGAGCATGGAGGAGAAGCTCGACACGGATGACTCGGCTGTGAAGGACCTGGAGGACGTGGAGGTGAAGGACTTGGTGGATGACGACCTGGAGACCCTTAACCTCGACGGCGAGGACGGCCTCCACCTGGATGACTTTTTAACGTCGGGGAAATTTGACCTCATCGCCTACGCTGATCCCGAGCTCGACCTCGAGGACAAGAAGGACATGTTCAACGAGGAGCTGGATCTGGCCGACCCCATCGAAGATGACCACGGAGAGGCTTCAGACCTGCAGAAAGCCCTATCCGAGAAAAGGAACTCCAGCCAAGACGGTGCCATGTCGTCTTCGTCTCAGCCCGCAGGCAAAGCCGACAACCTTCTGATGGCCGAGCAAGTCAAGAAGGAGGACAGCGTCTTAAGGGAAGGTCAGCACAGTATCAAGACTGAAGTCAAACCATGCCCCGTGGGCAGTCAGGAGCCTGGTAGTGTCTGTGGACCTCCTATGAACAGCAGTGGACTCCCCGGGGACCCCAGCAGCCTTTTTGGGGCGTCTGCTCAGGCTTCAGCCGATCCGCTGTCTGGTTCTGCCCCGGTTCTCTCCAGTCTGCTCATCAAGGAGAAGCTAGAGGACGCAGGACTTGGTGCCGCTGCCTCCCCTCACCAGGCTGCCCGCGGGCCGGGCTTGCAGCAGAACATGGCCATGATGACAGGCCAAGGGCTTGACCATGGCATGAACCCCGCCATGGGGTTGGGCCACCGGATCGATCCTTCCATGGCCCAGGGCCCGCCTCTGACCAACCCCAACATGATGCAGCCCACCAACCCCAAGATGCCGGTCCCTGGGTACAGTGGTCCCTCCGCCGGGCAGCAGGTGGACCTGAACATGCCCATGATGGGTGGCCAACCTCCTGCTGGTCCTCATGGTTTGGGCAGAGCCAGCCAGCAGGGCATGTTCCCTCTGGCAGGGATGGCCCAGCCGCCGCAACAACAGGTCCCACCACCTCAAGTACCTGCTCCAGCTCTGACACAAGGACCACCAACAGCAGCCCAAGCATCGCAGCTCAATAGGCCCCTTCTCTTGGACGAGCAGCCGCTCCTTCTGCAGGACCTGCTGGACCAGGAGAGGCAGGAGCAGCAGCAGCAGAGACAGATGCAGGCCATGATTCGCCAGCGCTCCGACACCTTCTTTCCCAACATTGGTAAGAACCCTTTCACCATCAATCACCAATTGCTATTAGGTTTACGAGTTAAGACTGAAGTTAAGGAGATTCCCGAGACAAAGCAGTTGAAGACAATCCGCAGAGAGCCAGAGGCCCTTTTGCCTTCATCTTGTAAATCTTTTGTTAGGCTGGGATCCATTAAAGATTGTATTGAAACTAGATTTGGATATATTGCCTCTGGCACAGACCTCAAAGAAGGAAGTGCCCTCTGAGTTGGTCAAGACTTAAGTTTGGTTCTTGCACATTCTAGAGTGTGTGTCAAGCAGAAACCTTTAACTTAACTTAATTTGGCTAACAAATGAAACCTGTCTATGAAAATCTGTCGAGAGCAAGCGGCCCATTTACCTCTGTCATACATAAATGTTTATGAGATGGGAGTGGGGTCCAATTTAGCGCTCAAGTGAAACTAGATTCTGACAGACACATTGTTCTGGTACGGAGCTTAACACTGAGAGCAATACCCCTGTGAGCTGCAATGGGAAGTAATAGATTTTTTTTTTTCCCATCTGTTTCAAAAAGCTCCTTGGCACTACTGCACTGAACCAAAAAGAGAGGCTGCCTTATTTTTTTTCTTCTGAGGGAGGTTTTTAAAGTGGTTTCCTATGGACATCACTGTGGTAGCTTTAATTGATCTTGACAATGAAACACTTTCGGGAGCTTTTTGCCACGGTGGAGTCATGAATTATGCAGGCGCTCTGCCACAGGAGCATCGTTTGTTGGGAGGAGTCTAAATTGAGGTTGGGGAGGAGCCTTAGAGAGGAGCCTGGGGAAGGACGGCTGTTTGCTGAACTTCTGACTTAATTTGACTTCGTTCTGTGTTAACGCTGTTGATTGTTTTCCCTTAGACTTTGACGCCATCACAGATCCCATCATGAAAGCCAAAATGGTGGCACTGCAGGGCATCAATAAGGTTATGGCCCAGAACCCACTGGCCATGGGCCCCATGGTGATGAACAGGTAAGCTGAAAAGACTCAAGGCCTGGTCAGTCTTTTTAATTTGGCAAAAAAAAAAACATTGATTTATTATTGCTGTAGTTTTCTCTAAAGCACTCACTTCTTGGCGTCACCTTGCTAAAATAATCGCTTGTCATTTTTTTGTTCAGGTATTTCAAGAATTAAAAAGAAAAAATTGTCTAAAACACTTTTTTGGGCAAAAACTACATTTTTGTCAAAAAAAGACTTTAGCAAGGTGACATGATATTTCTCTTTGTTACACCCACTTATCTCTCATTCTTTATGCAACTTCTGTAGGATCCAACAAATACCAGGATCTCATGCTCCAGATGCCGCTGGACCTCACCTGTTTGGACAGGTACTGATAAAGAAAAAGGATCAAATTAACACTCACACACACACACACACACACACACACACACACATACATACATACTGTAAGTCCAGTCTTGTGATCTTTTGTCTGGTTCATGCTTATGCTTCATGGTTACCCACTATTCCCTGCAGGATGGAAAACTGGCCCCGCAGATGGCAAGGCCTAACCCTCCGAATTTCGGCCCCGGATTTGTCAGTAAGTACAAGACCACTTCAAAAGCAAATGAATAAAGTTCACATTGAGCCTTTCTGATTTTCTGGGAGTGTGTTTGCGCTATTCATGCGAAATGTATGAATGACTTTAAGAGTGAAGACGTCTTCCAAGGCTGCTGTGTGTGTGTGTGTGTGTGTGTGTGTGTGTGTGTGTGTGTGTGTGTGTGTGTGTGTGTGTGTGTGTGAGACACATGCGCTGGAAACACGCAGGGAATACCGAGTGGCCCATATCCGGCCTCTTACAGTATCTGACTGCTGTCCGCTCTGCTTTGTGAGCTGCACTGAGAACAGTAATATGATGGATCGAGGCAATATAGCCACTGCCACCTCGTCAGCTTCTGTTTAATATCTAACCTCCCATCTCGAGGAGATGCCGAGAAACAGTGGCAGATGAAGAGACCAGGGTTGAGGACTGGCTAAATTCTCTCTTTGTCTCTCACTCTCACGCTCAATCGCTCTCTCTTTTTCTCCTCTCTCTCTCATTCTCTCACTCTCTCAAACACACTCTTCCACACTTTCCTCCTTGTCCTCTTTTCAGACGACACGCAGAGGAAGCAGTACGAGGAGTGGCTGCAGGAGACCCAGCAGCTGCTGCAGATGCAGCAGAAGTTCCTGGAGGAGCAGATCGGCGCCCACCGCAAGTCCAAGAAGGCGCTGTCGGCCAAGCAGCGCACGGCCAAGAAGGCGGGCCGCGAGTTCCCCGAAGAGGACGCCGAGCAGCTCAAGCACGTGACCGAGCAGCAGAGCATGGTGCAGAAACAGCTGGAACAGGTGAAAAACACACACACTCTCTCTCACTCTCTCTTTCTTTCTCTTTCTCTTGTGTGTCTGCACAGACACTAGTTTGTCTTGCCTATTTTTTTACACCCAGAGATGAGCACCTCAGCATGCGTGTGTCTGTGCATGAATGTGTAGGCGAAATTAAATACATTACACTGATACACTGATGAATGCTCAAGCACACATGAGCGCGCGCGCACACACACACACACACACACACACAGAAACACACCCTGTGGCGTTCACGCTTATGGATGCGCTAGATGTGTGATTACATGGTATCGCAGTGCACATTATCATACTCAATTGACAAAAGGCATTCAAGCTCAGGTATAGACGGCAGAATGTGTGTGTGTGTGTGTGTGCCTGCGTGCCAGTGACAGCATTGCCCTAACACACAGAGACTTGAATAAATCCTTCAGCAGCTGGCTTTCAGGCCACTGTTTCCTGGTTGAAGAATCTCTGAAAACACAACCTTGTGACCTTTGCACTGGAAAAAAACATGGTTTACCTTTCCAATTATTTTCAAGCACTGTGACCTTTCCTGTGCTAGCACTCTCTGTCTCACTCACAAACTCTCTCTCTCTCTCTCTCTCTCTCTCTCTCTCTCTCTCTCTCTCTCTCACACACACACACACACACACACACACACTCTATATCTTTCTGTGAGACCTCTTTGCCCAGAGGAGGAGTGCAGTTTGATTTATTCACTGACATTATCACATTCTACCTCTCCATTCTGTCAACATTGTTCCCTGGGCTTTTGCTCACACAGAGAGAGAGAGAGAGAGAGAGAGAGAAGGAAAGAGGGAGTGGGAGAGAGTGAAAAAGAGCGAGTGGGAGAGAGAGGTAAAGGAGCAAAACAGATACCTGGTCTGGAAAGCTTCAAGCTGTTGGTCTGTAGTTGAGCTTGTCTAATATGTAATGGCTGAAGTGTGCTGTGATGTTGGCAGAGTTATTAGCTGAGTTCTTATGTCTTGGCAGCTCTCTTGTGGTACTTAATCCCCCCCCCCCTTCTTTGTCTTGGGCCCGCCTCTGCAGATCCGCAAGCAGCAGAAGGAGCATGCGGAGCTCATCGAGGAGTACCGGGTCAAGCAGCAGCAGCACAACCTGCAGCACCCGTTGATGTCCCCTCTACCTGGCATGCCACCCCAGGCCCCTGGCATCATGCCCGGCCCTGGGCCCGGCCCCATGATGGCCCCCATGATGGGGATGCAGGCCCACCCCGGCCAGCCCAACCCTCCCCAGCGCATGCCCAACATGCCAGGCTGGCACCCCGGCCCTGGCGGACCCATGGGTGCTCCAGCTGGCCCTCGTATGCCGGTTCACATGCCGCCCCAGATGCCGCCTGCCAGCCCGGCCCAGCAGGTCCCCCCTCAGCAGCCCCCGGCGCCCCCCATGGTGCCACCCGTCGCAGGCAAGCCCCCGGCGATGGGCACCGCAGGCATGGGCACCGGTGGAGCGGCCCCAGGCGCCGGTGGCGGCGGCGGCAGCGGCAGTGGCGGCTCCACCCCTCACGTGAAATTCGACGACAACAACCCGTTCAGCGAGGGCTTCCAGGAGCGGGAGCGCCGCGAGCGGCTGCGCGAGCAGCAGGAGCGCCAACGGGTGCAGCTTATGCAGGAGGTGGAACGCCAGCGCGCCCTCCAGAAGCACATGGAGATGGGCATGGGCGCCGAGGCCTCCCCCGCCATGCCGGCGCCCAGCCCCGCACCTGCGCTCGGGCCCAGAGACCCCATCCTGGCACAGATGCCCTTCTACAACAGCGAGCTGCCACAGGACTTCCTGCAGCCTAGTCGACCCACTCAGCAACAGCAACAGCAGCAGCAGCAAATGGGGGGCATGTTTGGCCAGCCCCCGCAGGCTGGCATGGACTTCAGTGGTGCCCCTGGCCAGGGCTTCATGCAAGGCAACCAGCAGAGACCCGGGCCAGGCAACGGGGACATGGGCCCTAACTACCGGGGGAAGAGTCCCATGATGGCCGGGCACGGCTTCCCTCAGGGCCAGCCCCGGCCCGGGGGATTCGGCGGACCCAGCGGACACGCCCAGGCTCCCCCCCAGGGAGACGGGTCGGCGTTCGGGATGGACTCGCCGTCCACCCCGCTGCCCCCCAACTACCCTGGATCTGGCCAGTCGCTGATCCAGCTGTACTCCAACATCATCCCAGAGGAGAAGGGCAAGAAGAAGCGCAGCCGCAAGAAGAAGAGCGCCAAGGACGACGACGCCGGCGACTCGGTCCGCACGCCCTCCACCCCGCACTCGGACCTCACCGCGCCGCTCACGCCCCGCACCCCCAACACCCCGACCCGCGCCTCCTCAGCGCTGGCCGGGGAGCCCGACCTTTCCTCCGACCCGCTAGCCCTCAACCAGCCTGGGGCCGCCTTCGCCGGCCTGGCCCCCGCCTCGGAGCTGGAGCGCCAGCTCTCGTCTGTGGGAGGCCCCGGCGCCGGTCATTCCCTGCTGAGCCGCCAGGGCAGCGGAGGGGGCACGGAGACCCCGGAGAGGCAGCACGGGGCTCCGCTGCACCAGGTGAAGCTGGAGAAGCTCGACGCCAGCGAGTGCCACGGACCCCAGGAGCCCCATCGGATGGTCAAACAGGAAGAGGCGGGAGCGGAGCTCGCCTCACCCAACGCGGGAGACGGGCAGACGGGCAACGAGCTGCTCAAGCACCTGCTGAAGAACAAGAGCACCCCTCCGCCCCCACCGCCGACACACCCCCAGCACCAGACGTCTGTGGACAGTCTGCGCTCAGAGGATGATGTGCCCAACGACAACAAGAGCATGCTTAAAATGGTATGGGAATGAACTCACAAGTGTCTTGCAAATTTACTCCATTGGTATTGTAAGGGGAAATCTGGTGTGAATACATTCAGAGGCCTGTTGTTCAATGTCACTGATTGAATCCCACTGAATATCTCCTTTAAGTATACCTGTACATCCCAGCACTAATATGTATGTGTGTGTAAATTTTACTGCTATATATAATACTATATGTTTCATGCATGCTTTGTATTTGTATCCAAGTTATCAATAATTCATTTTTCCTAGAAATGGTCATGATGTAGCATATTGAATTGGAATTGAATCTGAATTGATAATTGACTGTCTTTCCATGGTAAGATTTCCATGTGTTTAAATTTGTGTTGTGTCTCTGTGGTTTAGGGAGCTCAGGCGGTGAAGCCCGAGCTGCTGGAACCTTCCGGGCCTGAGCAGGGCAAGCGCAAACAGCAGCGCTACAAGCGCGGGCCCAAAACCGGCATGGAGAAACCGCCTTCCCGCTACAAGAAGAGGAAGAAGGACGAGGAGGAGCGGCAGATGGTCTACTCCAATACCGACTCGCTCATGAGCCAGCTCAAGCAGGTGTGTGAGTGAGTGTGTGCGTGCGTGCGTCTCTCTAATAAGAGTAAATGAGAGCCCACCTATCTCCATGTCACTGTGGCAAATGTGCTTGTACTTCTCAGCAAGCAAAGTTGTTTAGAAATGCTGGCCTTGTTTCAGCAGTCCAAAGCCAGTCATGTGAATGGTATATAAATGGCCTGCGGTGAGGTGAATATGCTTGTGATTCATATCCCGTACGTGATCATTAAAGAAATTACCCTATTTATCAGGCCCACACCAGATTTATGCCTTTTTCATTAATGTGCAGGTAGAAATGTTTTACCCAATTTTAAGTTTAATTATTTGTGTATATATATTAAGCCAATTTAGCCTGTTAATTACCTTCATCTGCATAAAGAATGACTTTCATTAAGGCCTAATAGCGCTGCTGGCACTGAGACACGAGGCTATGCTAGGCCCATATAGAGTTTGCCAGAGTCACAAACAGGAGTCTGAATGGGAGACCTGACACAATCGCAGCTAGAGTAATGAGCGTTCCCAGGCAGGCAGGCAGGAGGACGGAGAGGCAGTGGCCGTGGTGGAGAGGCTCTGCCCAGGCAGGGCTGGGTAAAAAATGTGCCCCCCAAAACTCCATCAATCTTCCACCCCTCCAACCACAACGCTGTTCCCATGGAGATTTTTTCCACTGATGAGTGAAGCCTAAGAGGTTTATTTTGTTATAAGTGCTGCATTGTTTGTGTGTGTGTGTGTGTGTGCTTGCTTGTTAAGTGTAGAATGCACCACTTAAAAAAGTTCCTAAAAGCTCAAAAAAATTCTGGAAGTAAAGACGGCAAAGAAAGAAAAAAAAAAACTCCGAAGGCTGTTGTGCTTGCTGGGCATGACTCAGCTTTCTTTGAAATGCAAAGAACACTTAAGGTCAAGATAATTTCCCAAACTTTTTTTGTATCGTAGTAGAGAAAAGAAAAAAGGCAGGCCCAGAGTATGAGCCACAGATAGACGCAGGCCTCCAGGGGGACTATTCAGGCAGGGCTCTCTGGGAGACGCATCTCCCCGCTGCCACTAGCGAGCTTCAGAGGCCCTCTCCTCATTTGCATTGATAACATTGTCTTGGTGAAACAAAAGTCGCCATTGTGCCACTCACCATCACTGATAACGGAATGAAAACCCTCCGTCAGGTTTTGACTGACAGCTCTCCCCGAATTTGTATCCGGCCTATCCGTGACTGGCGTGCGTCCGTCACCGTTCACAGTCTCACACTCACTCGAGAGTGCTTGCACAGTGCCATTGTTGCAGTGTGATTTTGATCTGTAATACACATTTGTTTCCCTTTCATCCTTCCTCATGTCTTCTCTCTCTCTCTCTTCCCTCTCTCTCTCTATCTCTCCCTCCCCTCTTCTGTTTCTGCAGCAGTTGTCTATGCTCCCCCTCATGGAGCCCTTGATTGGCGTGAACTTGGCCCTTTTCCCACCCTACGGCAGCAGCGGGCAGCTGAACGGCGAGAACCGTCTGTCCGGCTCCTTCGGCAGTGCTACGCTGGACGGCGTCTCCGACTACTACTCACAGCTGGTCTACAAGGTGCCAAGGACAAAAATTAATAAAAAAAACATAAATGCAATTTTAAGACCACCACACCACTGGTCTCTCTGTTTTCAGAATCGTGAAATATATTTTTTTCCTTTTTCCACTGCAGCAAAGCAACCTGAGCAATCCCCCTACGCCTCCAGCGTCTCTACCCCCAACCCCACCTCCAGTGGCCCGGCAGAAGATGGTGAACGGCTTTGCCACGGCCGAGGAGCTGGCCAGAAAAGCAGCAGTCATGGGTAGGCATGGGGGTGTGGTTCATGAGCTATATTCTAATGGGCAGCATGAGCTTCTCTTTCTCAGTGTTTTCTAAGAATGGATTAATCAGGCTACACAAGCACAAGTGGTTTTGTCAGTGACGATAACAAAAGTAAACTGTTGTGATGTTTGTTTGTTTTTGTTTTTTTAAGTTGTTCATTGTTTATTTTATTGTGATGTATTTTTAATCAGTGAAAAATGTGGTAGCCTCTTTTATAAACAAAAATGGCACTTAAACATTCTACTTTGTTTCCAAACAGCTGTTGCTCCATAAAGAGAACATAGTACGTTAAAACAGAGACCCTGTGAGAACAGCCAATCAAACTCTCTTGACACAGTTTATTGCTAAGTTAGCGTATGCATGTGATGTGAGTGATATATCCGAGATGACTGATTCTTCCTTGTTGACATTCACTTTCATATTTGTGCCCAGGGCCCAAGAGCATGGGTCCTAAAGCCCTGCCCACCCCGTACCACTCCGAGGACGACCTGCTGGCTCAGACCCTCGTCCATGGGCCCAAGACCGTGGACGTGCCCGCCTCACTGCCCACCCCACCCCACAACAACCAGGAGGAGCTCAGGTGGGCACCGCAGACCTCCTCTAGGGGTCTGGGCACTAGAACGTGAGTGTGCCCGACTCCGAGCGTCCCGCCCTGCTCAATGAGTGTATGCCAGAGTTTAACTCGGCAGAGGAAACATTGGAGTGGGAAACTGATTGTGTGCTTGTTTGGCATTCTGGGCTTAAGATTTCCTATTAGAACAAAGGAGTTAAAAAAACAGGAAGATTAGATTAGACATCCTTATCCAAAATGAGTCTGATTTACAGCTTTTGTTTATTTGATTTATAGTGTTTGTCTCATTATGTGTGTGTGTGTGTGCCTGTGTGTGTGTCTGTCTGTACGTGCGTGGGTGATCACAGGGGGCAAGAGCACTGTACGGACAGGGACACCCCTGACAGCTTTGTGCCGTCCTCGTCTCCCGAGAGCGTGGTTGGCATGGAGATCAGCCGCTACCCTGACCTGTCACGTGTCAAGCTGGAGCCGCCCTCGCCAGCCACCTCACCCCTCCTGCCCATGCTGCCCCCTGCCAGTGGGAAAGGTAGCTGCACTCACTCATTTACTCTCACTCTCACACACAAAACAATTCTCACTCACTCACTCACTCACTCACTCACTCACTCACTCACTCACTCACTCACTAAGCAGTACATTCACTCACCCAAATTCATTTTTCCACTCAGACTTGCAAATAGATACTCACTCAGTCACCCACCTACATTAACTCACTCCTTTACATTGACTACCGGTAAGTAATGCATGCACTCACTCACCCACATTCATTCCTTCACTCACATTTACTAAGTAATTTGTTTATTCGCTTAATCTCATTCATTCATGCTCACTCGCTCATATTCACTCTGTAATTCATTCAGTCACGCTCTCATGCATCTACTCACATTCTCACTCATTTTACTCACACGCAATCTTATCACTCACACACACACACACACACACACACACACACACACACACGCAGTGCACATACACATACATCTACATGCTCACTTCATGTGGTTTTTAACTGTGTCCTGTGTAAATTATCAGGTTCAGAAATCAGGAAGTGGGAGGTGAAAACGGAACCTTCCGGAGCTTTCTTTGGCTCTCCCTTTGGCCTTCCATCTGCCTGTTCCAAGAGTGACCTGGTGTCTATCGCCATCACCCTCAACTCCGCCGCAGCCGAGGTGCGTCAGCCCCTCTGAAAACTTACACACTGCTTTGTCTGCTAAAATACAACCAATTTGTAATTGTCAAAGTCAGCCAAACTACAACCCTCCTTGCCTCGGCATGTTTTCCTTCCAGAGTGTTCCAGGGGTGATGGCGGCAGTGGCCAACCTGTTGCGCGTCCCCATCACCACCTATGACGAGACGCGCATGCCCGAGAGGAGCTCCCTGGCCCTGCTGGCAGGAGTGAAGGTGCCCCCCTCACAGGGGGCGCTCTTCTCCCAGCAGCACCTCCACAGGCCCCCAGCGCCCTCCGGCCACCCGGGGATGATGATCCAGGGGGCCCCTCCGGCTCTCGGACGACCCCCCAGCACTGGTAAGACCACAGGGACACAGATGTAGCGCTATATGCTAGCCACAGCTTCATAGCCTCCTATTAGCGCCATTGCTACATCATCACAGCTTTGACCACTCCTCTTTGCTTTTTCTTTTTCTTCTGTAACTTTTTTATTTTACTTTTTTTCTGGTCCTTTCCCAGTGTTTTCTTCCTGCTCATTAGGAATGACCTGTTGCTATCATTGATCACACACTGGCACGTCAGTGTCAGCTCTTATTTTGTGTCCCCTCTTCACCATGGTGCAGGCTAATTGGCTAAGAGATTTCCAGATGAGCGTTAAATGGGTAGCAAGACAGACAGACAGACAGCAGTTGAGTGAGGTGTTACTGGTTACTAAGGTCATGTCAGAGAGGTGTGAATATCCACTGCGCTGGTAATGGCTGCAGGGATGCACCAGTTCAGTGGCGCCTCACAAATGGCTTCTCCGAAGGTGTAAGAGTATCGCCTAAAATGAAAAGGTTCCTCTCTACAATGTGTCAGTGCGGTCGGTTTTCTTGGGGCTCTCTGCACAAGGCTTATTTTACAGAATGCAGAGATTGCGTCTGTGTCTAACGTCTCGATTTTCATCGGTTTTCATTAAGAACTCGAGCAGTGTTTGCTGTGGAATAGCAGTTTCATTTCATGAGACGCACTACTCAGTCACGCACATGTAGATCACACAGTGTGAAACAGTATTAACAAGAGAAGAGGTTAGAAGTGCTTAGCTTTGGAAACCTGCTTCAGGTGATCTATAGCCAGTCATATACAGTATATATGCCTCCAGTGTCAGGCTATGGAGTTGTTTATAACCTGATGGCTGATTTAGTTTGATTCACTCGTTTGTTTGTTTGTTTGTTTGTTTGTTTGTGTGTGTGTGTGTGTGTGTGTGTGTGTGTGTTTGCGTTTATGTTTAGGCACTACAGGAAGACACGACTATCAGGTGGGGAATTCCGGCGCCAGTCCTGGAGCCAAGACTCAGTGGTGCTGCCACTGCAAGGTGGTGGTGCTGGGAAATGGATTCTGCAAGTCCACCAAAGACCTGCCCTGTGCCAAACTGGTAGGCCACTTTCCTCCCAACAGCAGTTGATTGGCTGAGTATTTTTAGCCAATGCACTGCATACCGTTCAGTCTGTTGCCTGTCTGTATGGCTGTTCAGTCTGTAGCATTGCTGTATCAGTGAACTATATAGGAGGACTTATAGATGTTAAAAATGGTTAAATTAGTGTGAGTGCGTGTCTGAATTCAAGTTTATTTGTGGATGAGCTCTGCTGTTAAACCAGAGAGAAGTTTTAACATGGCAGTGATGACTCACACACAGACAGGTGTGTGTGCGTGAGTGCATGTGCTTGAGAGAGATGGAATGTCTGATTTCGAAAATGTGTGCAATTACCTCTGCTGTGTCTGCAGTGGTGTGTGTGTGTGTGTGTGTGTGTGTGTGTGTGTGCGCGCGCAGTTGCCACCATCTATGGGGAACTGTCTGTTGCTGTGCTCAAGCCCCCCTCTCAGCGTTCCCCGTCACAAAATACCCATATTATGCAAATCCCGCTCCTCCGCATCGAAACGCTTTTCAATCCCGGCGACAGTTTCTGCAGCGACGTCACCAGTGCCCACCGGCTTAAGGCGTGACAGGCACTTAGTCAGCGGGGGTGGGAGTGGGTTGGGAGTCGCAACACTCGCTGATGCTCAGCCCCCAAAGAAGCTTCTGGAAATTTCAGGTCATTTGAAGAGATCAGGGTGGCCTTTGAAGTGGCAGCTCCCTCTATTTTTTGGGGGGGTGGTGTGTGTGATATGCTAATGCAGGGGTAATGCACTCCTGCCAGTATCAACGGGACGGCACTCCTAGCGTTGCTCGTTGGCGTGATGTGCCCGTGCCCGCAAAGAACCCCAAACTCCACTCTTAATGATGCATATGAGCCACTGGGTGGGCATGACTCAGTGACTATTTGCACTGGGTGTGTGTGTGTTTGTGTGTGTGTGTCTGTGGGAGATGGAGAGAGAGATTGTGTGTCTGTATTAGAATATTTATCTGAATATTTACATAATTATATGTGTTTGGGATGGAGAAGGGGATGGGTCAGTGGATAGGTGTATTTGTATGTGTAGCTCTCTGTGTGTTTTGTGCTCTGACGTGTGTGTGTGTGTGTGTGTGTTGGTCCAGGAGGGTCAAGTCAAGTCGGAGGGCACCCTGATGTTCTGCAGTCACAGCTGCTTCCAGCTCTACTCGGCTGCCCTGCAGGCTAAGATGCCCAACAGCAAGGTCAGACCCCTTTTCTATACGCCACACACACACACTCTGACCCTCAGTGATCCCAGGTCTTAAAACACTGAAAACACACACAAATATGCCCGATACACTCACACACACTACCAGAGTTACCAGAAGCTAATGTAAGAAAACTGTCGTAAATGATAAGCCCAGTCATTTCTAGTCAAATCCAGACAAATCCCATATAGAGGGATTAGACTGTCTATAGCCATGAGGAGACTTGAATTTTAACAAACCTATTGCTATTTTTCTCTCTCTCCCCCACTTTCTTCCTCTATTTATCTCTATCATTTCTCCACCACTTCCTCTTTATTCATCTCTCTTCCCCACTCTCTGTCTCTCTCTGTCCCTCTCTGTCTCTCTCTCTCTCACTCTTTCTGTTGTCCTCCCATCCAGCCTTCTGTGGCGGTGCAGTCAGAGAACAGGTCCGTGCTGGGCAGCCCGTCCAAGGTGCTCCACGGCTACAGCAACAACATGTCCACGCTGGACGTGCACTGCCTGGCCCAGCTCCAGCCCAAAGAGTCGCCGCCTTCCTCCCCGCCCATCCACTTCCCAAGCCTGTCGCCCGCCCACGGCTCCTCCGCCTCGGGCGATCGGCTGGAGCCCAAGTCCGACCCGGGGCTCAAGTTCACCGTCAAGTTGAAGCCGCGTCCGCGGGCCGTCCACAGCGAGGAGGGCTCATCACCGCGAGGGGGCCACACGCCGGCCAAGCGCTGGAAGGGTCACCGCTGGCGCAAGTGGAGCGTCCAAATCCTGGTGGCACGCAGCGAGCTTGGGGGCAAAGGCGGCCGGGCGCCGGCGACGTCGACGGAAGAGAAGCTGCCCACCGAGGGGCCCGGCGCCTCGTGGCTGCGCCCGGAGCCCATGCCGCGCGACCGGCGCCGCTGCTGCCTGTGCCAGAGGCGGGGCGACGGCGACACGGACGGCCCCGCCCGCCTCCTCAACCTGGACCTGGACGTGTGGGTGCACCTCAACTGCGCGCTCTGGTCCAGCGAGGTGTACGAGACGCAGGCCGGCGCGCTCATCAACGTGGAGCTGGCGCTCCGCCGCGGCCTCGGACTGCGCTGCGCCCACTGCCAGCAGACGGGCGCCACCAGCGGCTGCCACCGCCTGCGCTGCACCAACGCCTACCACTTCACCTGCGCCCTGGAGGCCCACTGCGTGTTCTTCAAGGACAAGACCATGCTGTGCCACGTGCACCGGCCGCGCGGCGCCGATCGAGGAGGGTCGGGTTCGGGTTTAGGCGCCGGCGGAGCCGCCATCCCGGGCATGGACCAGGAGCTGCGCTGCTTCGCCGTCTTCCGCCGCGTGTACGTGCAGCGCGACGAGGTGCGGCAGCTGGCCAGCATCGTGCGGCGCGGCGAGCGCGACAGCACCTTCCGCGTGGGCAGCTTGGTCTTCCACGCCGTGGGCCAGCTGCTGCCGGGCCAGATGCACGCCTTCCACGCGCCCGGCGCCATCTTCCCCGTGGGCTACGAGGCCAGCCGCCTCTACTGGAGCATGCGCCAGGCTCACCGCCGCTGCCGCTACGTCTGCTCCGTGGACGAGCGCGACGGACTCCCCGAGTTCAGCATCCGGGTGGTGGAACAGGGCTACGAAGACCTGCTGCTCACCGACAACACTCCGAAAGGTAACATACACACACGCACACCCAGAGAGAGAGTCCTAAAAAATACACTCCGATTTACTAACTCAATTAACTTTTGCGGTATATGTACTAATTAAAACACACAAATGATACAAATTAAGCTTCGGGAAGTCCAAGTTCTACCACATATTTGCTTTCATCATTGACGAAAGCTGCTGATATTAATAAGCACAGCTCCTCAGCTGGGTGGACAAGCTAATTAGTGAAATCACCTGCAAAGCTAAAACCAGCGCTAGCACTACACCCATATGCTATGCTGTGCTCATGCTGAAAATACAGCCACTTTTACACATGCAGGTGTTTGAGTACATTAATTATGGCTCAGTAGCACACAAACGCAACCGCACTCATACACAGGCACTTGCCTAGACACACACATCCAAACTTGCTGAGGCTGTTAGCGACTCGCCTTTAACATGGGTTACAGTACCTCCAGTTCATCCCAGCCTCACCTGTCTTTATGAGCTTGTGTGCACCAGGTTCTGAGCGGCTCTAACAGGTTCCATGTTCCCCCTGCAGGTGTGTGGGATCAGGTGCTGGGGCCCATGGCCGAGTGCCGTAAGGAGACCGGCATGCTGAAGCTCTTCCCCGTCTACCTGAAGGGCGAGGATCTCTTTGGCCTCACCGTCTCGGCCGTCACACGCATCGTCGAGTCGGTGAGCACACACACACACACACACACATACCAACACACACGCCACACCCACACAGACAGACACACGGAAGCAAACAAGACAGGGGAATAAAACATTGCTCGACAAACAAATTTAAAAGGGTATAGTCGTAACTGGCTCTCCTCCCTGAGACAAGGACAGGATGTTGCTGTCTGAAAGGGCTCGCGTCTCAAGTAGAGCACTGAGGAATGGCTCCCCTTCCAGCGAGGGGCATTATGAAAAACCTTTTACTGCTTTTTCCACCGCAAGGTTAAGTGGCACGTGGGTGCACTCACATACCCGCCGCAGAAACGGCCCAATAAACCCCCTCGTGCTCTTGCAGTGGAAAACTTAAGGAGCGTTTAGAAGCGCTTGATCTCGGGCTTCAAATAGGATTTGTTAATCTTCGGCCGCATCTGGATCATTGATTTCCGAGCGGAGGATGAGGAGGCCTCGAGGCTCTTTGGGCTTTGGCCTGGGTGCTGAAAATGAGCTCATTGCCGCATCACAGCTGTTTTAGGAAAAGTGTTTGTTTGGCTGTCACTTACGGTTTTGCTGTGTAATGTCTTCATAATCGCTTCAGCGGCTAAGTGCAATTGTAACAGTGCTTATGGTGTTTTTCGAATATTCTTTTATTGCATTTGTCTGTCTTTGTAATTGTGGTCTGTCTTGCCATCTGCGATCTCCATTTAGCTTGACCTCAAATTTTTCTTCGCTTTGATTCTGTCCGCTCTCTCTGTGTGTGTGTGTGTGTGTGTGTGTGTGTGTGTGTGTGTGTGTGTGTTGGTTCCCTACAGCTCCCGGGAGTGGAGGCATGCGAGCGCTACACGTTCCGCTACGGCCGCAACCCCCTGATGGAGCTGCCCCTGGCCATCAACCCCTCTGGCTGTGCTCGCTCTGAACCTAAGGCATGCACTCATGTCAAGAGGTTTGTGTTAAGGTATTCTGTATGATTTTAAACTTTGATTTCAACCCTCCCCCTCCCTCGCTTATTTCCCTGACCCCACCCCCCCATTCCCTGACCCCACCCCCTCATCCCCCCCCCACCTTTGCTGCCTTGCTTATGTTTAATCTGTACTCCCTTTTGGGTTTCGTTTTTTTGTTTGTTTGTTTTGTTGGTTGGTTTGTGTGTGTGTTTGTGTTCCCTTTTCTGTGTTCGTTGTGTTTAAAGGTGCACTATGTGTATGGATTGTATGTGTTGATATTACTCATAACGACAGAGCAGGCCTGTGTCTGCGTTGCCCAATCTGTTCCCTCTCTGTCTGTGTCTGAAGTACTGTAGACTGAAAGCAGTCAGATGCTCAGCATTTGCCAGCCTAACCCTCTCTCTTCCCTTCAAACGCACTGCCCCCACTACCCCGCACTGTCATACAACGCATTGGTGTGCTTTTCTAGCCAATTAGGAAAGCCTCATTTTGGTGTGTGTGTGTGTGTGTGTGTGTGTGTGTGTGTGTGTGTGTGTGTGTGTGTGCAGGCCTCACACCCTGACCAGCGGCAGCTCTGCTAAGACCCTGCTGGGCGGTTCAGACCCGGTGCAGATGGGCGCCCCCTACAGCAAGCAGTTTGTCCACAGCAAGTCCTCACAGTACCGCCGCATGAAGGCCGAGTGGAAGAGCAACGTCTACCTGGCCCGCTCTCGCATCCAGGTGTGTGGGTGTGTGTGTGTGTGTGTGTGTGTGTGAGTGTGTGTGTGAGAGAGGCCGTGGGAGATTTGCAACCTTAGTCTTCAGGAGGTTTAGCTAATCAACTGTTGTATTTGGATATTCTACCAAGAAATGGCAGCTCTAAGCTTGTTAAAATTGTATCATCCAGAATCTTTAAAAATCTGATTACAAGTTCATGAGTAAGAGTTTCTAGGAAATGATTGAGGCTATTCAATCCCACTCGGTCTCCCTAGGGCACTGATCTGGCTCCTGATCGGTGATGAGTAAGAGTTTCTCAATGTGAGATGTCCTTCAGTTTCATTTTGACTCAAGCACAAAGACACACACACACAGACTTAGAGACACACAGACAGACAGAAGGAATGAGTTTGTAGGGCAGCTGGAGGCAGTGGTTTTGTGTAGTTTTAGCCAGTGTCTGGAGCTGCAGTCCTTACCCAGTGTCTGGAGCTGCAGTCCTCACCCAGTGTCTGCAGTCCTCACCCAGTGTCTAGAGCTGCAGTCCTCAGCCAGTGTCTAGAGCTGCAGTCCTCACCCAGTGTCTGCAGTCCTCACCCAGTGTCTAGAGCTGCAGTCCTCACCCAGTGTCTAGAGCTGCAGTCCTCAGCCAGTGTCTAGAGCTGCAGTCCTCACCCAGTGTCTAGAGCTGCAGTCCTTACCCAGTATCCAGGGCCCTGTAACTCGAAGCGCTCGAATGCCGTCCATAGACCTTACGGATCTCGTATGCCTATCGTAAATAAATACGCATGTAACTCAAATGATTCACAAGTCTAAGTGTGAAATGAAAGAAGGTTCCATCAAAGAGTCGTTAGGCCTAGAGTCTTTCGCTGTCACCAAAATCCCTTGGATTTTCTGCCAGATGAAAAAATTCATCAACGATACCGTCTAACGCGCCCCCTAATTGAAGACCTCTGCACAACGCTAAATGACGACCTAGAAAGACCAATCAGACGTTTGGAGTTGTTTAGAGTTTAGAGTGTTTCGAGCTGCCTTCCTCACCCACTGTCTGCCACTCCGCAGGGTCTCGGCCTGTATGCAGCGCGGGACATTGAGAAGTACACCATGGTGATCGAGTACATCGGCACCATCATCCGCAACGAGGTGGCCAACCGCAAGGAGAAGATGTATGAGGCTCAGGTTCGTGACGCAAGCTTCAGTGACCTCTCTTCTCTCTCTTGCTCTTTTGTCTTTCTTTATCTGTTGCTCTTTCTCTCTCGCTCTCCCTCTCCTGTATCTTTCTCCCTTTTTGCTTTGTATCACACCATCCCTCCTGGACCGTGACACCGTCTCACAATCAGTGCCTTTGTACCAAGTTTAGTGTACCAAAGGGAGAACATCTCTTTCGTTTTCCTCGCTTTTATAGTCCCTTTTAAAGGTCATCTGATACACTGGAGCAGCAGTTGAAATGAGTTTTGTGAGCCTTTTTTTCCAATTCATTGCACTGTGGGAGAAAATCTATTACTTAATCTTTGGCTTCCCTTGATGTTTCTGTAGAATCGCGGTGTTTACATGTTCCGCATCGACAGTGAGCACGTAATTGATGCGACCATCACAGGAGGGCCGGCCAGGTGGGTGTAGACATACACACACACACACACACACACACACACACACACACTTATTTCAACACCTCAGCATAGACATCAAAGTACAACACCGAAATGTATCGACAGAATTTGAAAGCACATGGGTTGAACTGAAGTCTACCTAGCAATTCTTCCCGTAAGGAAAGCTTACACTGTGCTTTGGGCTAGAGTTAGCGTGACCATGTCTGGTGTCCCGCCTGTGTGCAGATACATCAATCACTCCTGTGCGCCCAACTGCATTGCGGAGGTCGTGACCTTGGAGCGTGGCCACAAGATCATCATCAGCTCCAATCGCAGGATCCAGCGTGGAGAGGAGGTGAGGAGGACACTGTCCACGTGGTGTTCAAGCCAGGGCTTCTCAGACTCAGACTGTTGCCCACCACTTTGGAGGGCTGTTGGAGGCCCACCTGTCCCCATCACCCCAGCAAAATAACAATGACATAAAGCCATTCTTTCTTTTGTACACTCAATTCAGGTTACTTTTTATCCCCCCCACTCACCTAGACCTAATTATCGTTATCTCTTGCATATTGCACCCATGTCTCTGTTCCCCAATAGTGTGGCCCGTCCGACACTCAGAGCCAAGGGTTTCCAGTAAAGAGCATGTGATTTAGGCCACCATGGCTCCATCGTAGATGTGTACGCTCTGCTTGTGCCCCTGCAAGTGCTGAGCTCAGCCTCAATGGAAATGTGTCCATCTGTTAAATCTGATGGCATCTTGTAATTCTTTTTCCTGTTCCTCCACAGCTGTGCTACGACTACAAGTTTGACCTGGAGGACGACCAGCACAAGATCCCCTGTCACTGTGGAGCCGTCAACTGCCGCAAGTGGATGAACTAAAGGCCATCAGTGGGGGCAGCGGCCTTTGGCCAGCCAACCCCAACACACATGCATTCCTACTTCTTGTTTCGTATCAGTTGATTTGTTTTTCTTTCGTATTGTTTTTAGTGTTTCTCTCCCTTGGCCCTTTTGTCAAAAAAAGAGCATTGTTTGACATCAGGGCAAGAGACTTACCGCAGAACTGTACAAGGTCCAAGATGGGACAGGGGGGCACAGGGAGGTTGGGGGGGT
>JAVQKI010488356.1:0-10238 GCA_036025975.1 Nematalosa erebi | reverse complement strand
GTACTGCACATTTAAATTTCAGTTTTAAAATTATATGAAGAATATATCGCAATATATACCTCATACCGTCTATTCTTGACATTATACCGCAATATGAATTTTAGGCCATATCGCCCAGCCCTATATGCATCTATCTATTAATTTATTTAATTGATCCGATCTTTGTAACTTTTGTGGTTACTATTTGCCTATAGCCTATGTTTGCCTAAGTGTGTTTTCTGAGATGCTTTGTCACTCAGGGCATTGCTGCAAAAGATTTTCTATACCACAAATGAATGAATTTCCAATTTGCAGTGCTAAAAGGATCCCTGGTCAGTAAGACATGTTGGCCTTATAAGACTGATATTTGCATCAGCAGGATTTAAAAGCACTCAAAATGCTTTCTTTTTATTGAAACTGTTAGAAAATCCCTTCGATCACAGAGTTTGTAAGCTGCCATTGGATTTACGTCTAAATGCTTCTTGGGTAAAAAGTGGCATCATGTGGTTGTTTTGATGGTGTCTATGGGCATATCAGCTTGATTGCTGCACCTTGATTGGACCTTGATTAGATGCAACCAGGTGATGTCATTTTTTAGAACAATGGCAGCTTACAAGTGAAAGGATTTTCTAAATTTTTAAGACAACCAAAAACATTTTGAGCGTTTTAAAATCATGTTTTTGTAGCTGACACCAATGCCAGTCTTATAAGGCCAACATGACTAGCCGGGGATCTCTTTAAAGTGGCCTTTTTGGCCAAAGTGGGTTTCCATCCACTCACCGGATCAGAACAGAGCTGTGCAATCAAACGGTTAAGCGCCCAGTCTTTCGATGGTCAAGCGTGTATCAAAGAGCGTTTCTTATTCTCTCCCTCCTAACGCAGCTCCAGAGAGCACAGAGGAACTGAAGAGCCTGCTGCATGGCCACTCCCCAGAGAAACAGCGCCTCATACTGGACAGAACACTCAAGTGCAACCACCCCAGTTTAGGAGTCGGAAACAAACTCAAGCTTCAGGTAAGAGTGAGCACAGGTTGAACTTGAGTCATGCGTGCAGTTGAGTGTGAGCACAGGTTGAACTTGAGTCATTGTCATTGTACGCACATTACCAGTTGTGCTTGTGTTGTAGTATAGTCTACATATAATCTTATTCATGGAGATGCCTGAATGCCACTGTTGACATTGTGCATGTTGTCAGATTTAGTTACATTTATGGTTTATGACTTTTCTGCTGTGACACCGAGTGTAAGCCTAATCTTAAACTATTAAGTAATCTAATGGTGCAGTTTTGGTGAATCTCTCCTAGAAAATGTTTGGTTTCCTGTTGGAGTACATGGGGGAGCTGGCCAATAGTAAACCACCTGAGCTCAACACCGTAAACATTCTCATTCCGTAAGTTGGGACGGGGGAAGGGCGTGTACTCTACACCCTTGAGATTATTTTCAAAATATCAAATTTCATGTTAAAACAATTGAAAAAGCCAGGAACGCTCTAGCTTCTGTCAGCAGTCACCTGAGCGTATTACTGTGAATGTCCTAGTGTTGTGTCTGACTGTCTCTCTCTGCGTGGCAGGCAGCTGTGTGGGCTCTGTCAGCTCTTTCCCGCTGCAGCCTGCAAGGCCATCCAGACGTTGCTTAGCGACGGCGCTCACACCATTGAAGAGGCGGCTGAAGTCACAGGACGTGCTGCCTTTCCAGCCTTAGACACGGTAGGAAGAGCCCATAGGTTGGGCTCGTGACAGTGAAAATGTCTACATATGTGTCCATTGCCAGACAGTGAATTTACATAGCCAGCATCAGACATGAGCTGTTGTAGTGAGAACCTTGGTGATTTGACATTTGAACAGAATTGTGTCTAATGTGTGGTGATGTGCTGTTGTTGTTATTCCAGCTGCTTTATCTGAAGATCACAGCTCTGCTGTTCCCCACCTCTGACTTTAGACATCCCGCCACTACACCTGCGTTCCTCTGCATCAGCCAGGCCTTTACCAAGGTGTGTGTGTGTGTGTGTCTGTGTGTGCGTGCGTGCATGCGTATGTTTGTTTGGTTGTTTTTATGTGTGTGCAAGACATTCATGCACAGTCACTGCAGTTTTTATTATGCATTACGGAAATAGTATGAATAAGAACCTCCTCCGTCTGTCATCACACACATTGATTTAGGAGCGCATGGGTGTGTGTGTACATTAGTGCTTTTCATTCAGTGTAAAACAAGTTGGCGTGCCTTTGTGTTTTGCGTGTGTAGGGAAGTAAGGGGTGAGTAGTGGTGTACCTGAGGAAAAAGAGCCCTCATCAGGCAGTAAGTTTCTGTGGACGGGCACAGTGCCAGCTTGAGCAGTTATTTCAGGGAGAGGAGCTGTCGGACAGGCCTGCTTTAACATGTCGAATGCGTGTGTTTGTGTGTGTACATGTGCACCCATCTCTGTGCGGATACAACAAGGGTTGTCAAAGCAAAGCCATTCCCATGTAGGGAAGGGGAAAAACTGATCCGTCACCTTATGTAACACAACCACACAAAAGAGGGCAATGAGTTTGTTACCATGAGGAAAGTGCTGGAAGGTCCTGCTGTTTAGACATGCAGGACAGCTAATGATATTTATGTTGTTGCTCAGTGCATGAGAACACTGCGTCTGCTGGAAAAAGTGAGTGTGTGACCTCTCAAGTTTCACATTACTGGGGCTAAAGGTAGTAAATATGTGGTTTCAGTATGTGCATGAAAAATATGTAGTTAACCACATGAAAGGACTGATTTCATATTACATTTTTCTAAAGTTGACATAAACGAGGAAGGCCCCAAATGCAGCAGCCTCCCAGTGCTGGCTAACTTCTTTGTTAATTAACTCTTGCAAGGGCTAATTTTAACAACGTAGTCATACAACTATATAATCAATATCATACACACATGTATTTTCTTTGGTGTATGTCAACTGTATCTTCAATACGACAAGTGTGTATTTGACAAATGGCGTCCCCTAAAGTGCAGTTTACACCAGGACTAGCCTGGCCGCGCCTGCCTACGCAACTTCCGCTCGATTTTTATGAGGGGAAAGCAAGGCCAGGCTACACCAGGACTGTCTTTACAGCATTCTTTTATAGCCTAGCTGTGTTCTGGCTGACCAGAGGATTTTTACACCGACTTTACTTGTGTTTTTAAAAGGTATATGACGCACGTGTGCACATACAAAAACACATACTGTAGTTGCATCACGTCGGAGACAGAAGTCGTTTTAATTGATGTGTTTGACTCACTCACAACTTTTTATTTGCTTACTCAACCTTAGTTTATTCAGGGAAGGATGACTAAACAAAGCTCTTTTCCAGCAATGCGCTGACTTCATAATCATACAGCAAAAATGACAGACACATGACAGACAACCATAGCAGAAATGATACAGAAGTCAAGACTGTAATAAACTGAATTATTAAGTTTAAATAAATCGCATAAATGTAAGTCTTGCTTCTAGTGTAAGTTTCTAGTAAGACTGTGTTGAGATGTGCTTGCATGTGTGGCTAAGCCTGCGTTAACCCTGTGTGTGCTGTGCTGTGGGGCCCAGTGTCCTGTGTCGTCTCTGCAGGATGTGACATGTGGCCTGGTCCTGTGCTGCCTGGCTCTGGAGTACGTGAGCCTCTCTCAGCGCTTCTTTCCTGAGGCGCTCAACTTCCTGCTGGGAGTGCTCCACCTCGCCGTGGCCGACAAGACAAACCTCGGTACTGTGCACATTCTTCTGCCAGCTGTTTCCTGACTGGCATTCTCAACAGTGTACTTGGTGTGTCTGCCAGCAGGGGGCGCTCACATAGTGGAAATGTACTGACATTTACCTCACCTTTTTCAGTTTTCCCACACTGCTCCCTTTTGACTGGTGCTTTTGAGGGTGCCTGGAAAAGTCATATTCTCGCTGTCATGTTTTTCATTTGCTGCGTGAATTTGGCTGAGAGTTCTTGAGACTCAGCAGGGGAATGTTGTTTGGATGATCTTGATGTTTGTTCAGTGTGTTTGTGTCCAGTGCTGTGGAATAGCCAGGTCAGTAGCTGCAGTAGTTGGTGTGGATTAGGGGACTATTCTAAATGAATGGTGTTACCTGACTGGCACATCAGCCATGGGAGTCCAGCACAAATTTTAATTACATTCTATAAATAAACTGCAGGGTGTTTGCTACCACTGGTATTACATCATTGGCTAGTGTGTGTGTGTGTGTGTGTGTGTGTGTGTGTGTGTGTGTGTGTGTGTGTGTGTGAGTGAGTGTGAGAAAGAGGGAGAAAGAGGAAGAGAGAGTGAGAGTGAGAGAGAGAGGGAAGGAGATAGAGAGAGAGAGAGAGAGCACCAAGCCCTAACCCTGAGCGTTGTCACCAGTCACACGCCCCGGGGAAATGCCTTCTCTGGCCTGGCAAGGGCCTGTGCTGAATGCGGTAACGCTGGGGCTGGAAGTCGTAAAGCCTGCTGGGAGGGCCTGCAGCCTGGTACTGTAAGAGCACAAGAATGCGAGGCGTGGGCAGGCGTGTCAGATATGCTCCTACTTCACCACTGTTTGATGTCGATGACATTCTGGATGGGTGACCAATAGAGATGACAATATTGATCTCAGTTCCAGTCCAGTCGTGTAAGATCATTACAGTTTCCTTATGGATATGGCCATCTCAGTTGTGTACTGTATATTGTGTTGTAGTGCTGTGTACTCTCACCCAATCCAATGAGTTTTTAATCCGTTTTCTCCCATGTTAGATGTCATCTTGGACCATTTTGTTCCTGTTTTAACTAGTCAAGTACACGTTGGTCTGTTGTTTTCCATGACGGTTGATTTTCAAGTTGCTCTGCCTTTGTAGTTGAACGTGTTTTCCCTGCCTCTTCCTGGCGCGGCTCTCAGGTGAGCTCACCTGTCTCCCTTTGTGTTCCCTTCTCTAGGCTACTCGGTGGTGTCTCCTTTCAAGGCTGCGGGCCGCTCCAGTGACCTGCTGGTGCTGAGCGGCCCAGAGGCCCCTGAGGGTTGGAGCAGGAAACCCCTGCCTCTGTCGGCTGCTCAAGGGCTCCAGCTCCACAGCGACCAGGACAAGGATCAGCACAGGTGAGACCCCTCCGAGGCACGGCACTACATTTCCCAGATCCCCCAGAAGAACACTTTCCCCCCTCAAACCCTCAACAACAACATGAAAAGACATCATCCTGTTCTAACGTGGTGTTGCTCTGCTGGGATTATTTTCATGGTAATTCTGATATTGCACAAACTAGAAAGAGGCAGCCTACCTTCCTCATAGTTGTTAAAGAAGCTCTTTGGCAACTCTGTTTTTCATGTCAATGGGCAATTGTGCAAATCTGAAGGTTTTTTTTTCCCCCCTGAGGGGGGATGGAATGGAATTAAGAATGAAATCCCCCACCCCCCTCTAAGGCACTCTCTCTTTTAGAGCACGTGTGCCTTTGCATCCCTGTGATATGTGGTTTTTGTGTGCCGTATAAACAAGTGATGCAACTGAGCACAGTGGCCCAACACACATGCACCCCCAGCAGCACTCCCTTAGGGGCCGCCTACAGAGCTCCCTCTACATCCTCCACTCAGCCCTTGCCCTCACTGGGCTGCCATGCTGGAAGGGAAGTACAATATGCAAAATACTTTATTGAACAAGCAGGTTTGGCAGTATTTTACACCGCACAAACACTTCTCCTCAGTTACAGAATAGTATTTGCTTGTCCAGGTCTTCACTCAATAACATCCATTTGGATTGCAGTGCTTACTTTTGAGCCAAGTCAACTGGGTTTTATTGTCACTTCAGTCATATCAACTGTGTAGTGAGACAAAATGATTCACTATGGAGTCAAGTGGTGCCAGATGTATAGAAAGACATTTGAGACGGGCTCCATTTAGTGCACCTAGGCTACATTAAGTGCACATACATTAAATAAACATGGTGTGCGTCAGACAACAAGACGGGGCACAAGTAGACAAGTTGTAACAGAACACTGATTGTTGTAGATAGGTTCCCAGTGGGGTGGAGGTAGAATACATTGTACTGTATTTCGCAGCATAGAAAAAGTGCAGGTGTGCATTTAGTTCAATGTGAAAAACATGTTTTGTTGTAGAGGGAAGAAGCTCTTCCCCTTTCTGGAGGTGCAGGAAGTTCTACTGCGGTACCTTTTCCCTGAGGTCATTAGGGAGAGCTGTCCATGGGACGGGTGTGTTGTGTCTTCGACAGTGCCCGTGGCTTTGACAGTGCCCGTGGCGCTGCGCAGACAGTGGGTGTTGAAGATGTCGGAGAGCGAGGGAAGAGAGGTCCCTATGACCCTGTGATATTTTCAGCCGTTCTCATTATCCTCTGCAGGGCCATCCTTTCTGCAGCAGTGCACTTCCCAAACCACGCTGTCATGGCACTGCTGAGGATGCTCAATAGTCCCCCCGTAGAACATTGACGGGATGGGGGAGGCTTCTGTAGAAAATAGAGGCATAGCTGAGCTTTCTTTAATGTGTGTGTGGTGTCTTTGGTCCGCTAACAGTATATCTTAGTGGCATGTTTTGCCTTAATGTAATGACTGTATGCTGTGCTGCATCCCACTCCAGCTCTATTGAGTTGTGATGGGTGGTGGTGACGGGGTGATGTGGCTAGTAGTAGCCATGCCCAGTATTAGTCAGCTGATGTGTGGGCAACACTCACTCACATGGAGGCCATAAGGCCAGCCTTGGCCTGCAGATGCCTGGAGTGAAGTGATTAAACGGCAGACGCACCCTCCTATTCATCCACGCTGGATGCATGCGTGTGGAAAGGAAGAGTGTCCAGCTGGTGTCTAACATCCCTGCGAGGGTCAAGGGTTCCCCTGCACTGCTGGTGTGGGGAGCCTGTGGCAGACTTATTGCTTTCATCAGGAGATGCCAAAGCTGTCAGCTCTGTTTTCACAGAGCCACCGCCCCATTCTCAGATCTGCTGTAATGCTCTTCCATTACAGCCCTTCATCAACGCAGTGTCACAGAGACCAAGCACACAGCCCTCACCAGTTTAATTAGATGACTAGAGACATAGGCTGTTCACAATGACATGACTGTCATCTCTGCTGCTGTCATACAAGCATGGAAGATCTATGTGTTTGGAGCATCAAACGTCTTATTATTGATTGCGTGTGTAACCTAGTGTTTGTTGCCTTGGAAAAGCTCAAGCACTTCTCTAACATCAGTTTGTTGCCGATATATAGACTTTCCCCAATAGTAAATCTGTGAAAGATTGCAGTTGTATTGGTATACCATTGATGACACTGGGCTTTGTCTCACCAAACAAGGTGTAAATCTCCCAAAGGCAGGCCCATAGCAACATGGCATGGAAAGTATCAACAGGAAGTCTAATTCATGTGTGTGCGTGTGTGTGTGTGTGTGTGTCTGTCTGTGTGTCTGTCTGTCCCTGTGGGGTAAATTACCTGTTGCCCAGTTGGACCTAACGTTCCATTCCAGTCTGATCACGGCCGTGAGGAATGGCTTGGGGTCTTGACGTGTAGGTGTGCAGTGGTAGCCTAATTGCTCAGATTCTTCAGGGCCTTACAAAGACAGATGAAGAGCAGCGTATGTGTGCAAAGAGTCCCACTGGAGCGATAATGATCACACCCCAGATGGCCTCCACAGGGAGAGGGGCTCCAATGCTGTGGTCCAAAGGCTGTTACCTGTAGAGCCACTCGCTGTTTATACTGGACTCTACTGTACTGTGGAGTTCATGCCAATCATGACCATTTGTGTCCATACTAGATGAATAGCTGGATTGTAATTATGTAGTGTATTTTAATATGTATTTGCTGCCATGGAGCCATTGGTGTTGGACGTGCTGTCAACAGAAAACTGAGGCCCAGGATCATACATTTACCATCTTCTTTGCTCCTTGTTTTCGTCACCTTGCTAAAATAATTGCCTAAGCCATTTTTTAGGTTTTTCAGGAATCACAAAAAAATGGACTAGAACACATTTGGGCAACAACAAAATTTGGGCGATTATTTTAGCAAGATGATGATTTGTTATGATGAGACTGTTGGTAGGATTCTGTTGCCTGCTGCATTTGGTAGGACTGCATAAATGTGACATGGAATCTTGTATGGCATGTTCCAGAAATGGATTCATAATAATGGGAGCCTTCACACAACATTACTGTATAAGACTGCTGATGTCACTGTTAGATTGTTCAGCCCTGTCAACACAGTCACCACCAGACATTGTGTAGGGTATGATCACTCATATGATGAACACATTTTCTTTAATACGGCCAAGCCAACGAGTATTTAGTGTCATAATTCTGCCTCGTTTCATTGATTCCACTACATTTTTCCCTTTGTCTTTTTAGACTATCATTGGTGGACACCTGTTTTGACTTGGTCAAGAAGTTTGCTAGTTTATATAAGGACACCCCTTCCTTCTTCCACATCTTTCAGCCAATCAGGGCTGCACTTGAGCACCTCCCTCTGAAGAACTACCCATCTACATTACAGGTACGTGTCCCTTAGGAAATATTTCACTGAACTGGACTTTAACCAACAGTGTAGGTCTGTCCTAAACAGAATTGACCAGGAATTAGTGTGCTTGTACAGTGGATTGGATCCTGTGGGTCCTTGTCTATACGGTCTGCTTCTCCCAGTGTTCAGTGGACTGATGGTTACTGTTTAAGAACATAATGTCAAAACGTTTATGCCAGGCAGGAGGTTTCTGTCTGAAATGTATTACTGACTATTTATCTGTCTGTTTGTGTCATTGTCTCTGTCTACATGAAACTCTTGGAGTGGCCTTAGTGCTTGATAATGCACTTTATAAATCCAAATTGACTGTAATTATTTGTCCAGTGATCCTGTAGGTCAGGGGTTCAATGCCCAGAGAGCACTAGTGCCATGTGTATGTCGACTCAGTGCCAAGTGGCATGGCCATCTTCAGTAGATTATTGATGCTTGAAATAAAAGTATCTGATAGTAAATAGTGATATCATTTATACTTTGAAGGGTGAACGTGGTGGAAAACATCCAGGGCAATCACTGATCTGAAGTCTGTCAATTAAAGCATGTGATGCCCTCTATGGCATCTTCATTAGTATCATCAGACAGTAGCCCTTATTCTACAGCAGCCAATAAAAGACTTTACAAGTGGTCTAGTGTGGAGGGCTTGTTTTCAGAATATCCTAAGAGCTCCCCATTGTACCAAGTCAGCTGTTGAGGAAGGCAATCTAACCTCTCTCTGTCTTCTGCAGGAGTGCCATAGGGAGCTTCTGGAGGCCCTGCCCAAGACTCCTGCCCAGCACCTTCCACTTGTTTTTGAGAAGAAGAAGCCCATTCCCCTCAAACTTCTGACACCCAAAATTGTTCAAGTGTAAGTCTGGCTTCATTGTTAGCGTATGTATGGAACAGGCAGACGTTGCAGGTCATTTAAAGAAGTAATGTGTCGTTTTCTGTATTCCTCATACGTTCCTCTTGCATGTAGGCTGGACTATGGCAAGAAGCGTGGCCACACCAAGGAGCAGCGAGAGCAGGAACGGTTGAAGCACAAATACAAGAAGGAGTTCAAGGGCGCCCTGCGAGAGATCAGGAAGGATACACGCTTCCTAGCCCAGGAGAAGCTGGCTGACGTCATGAGAAGGTGTGTTACTGCAGCCAGATTGTTCACAGTGCTCGACTAGAAACTTATTTTTGAGTTTGAGAAAGGCGCTATATAAATGTAACCTATTATTATTATTATTATTTCTGAGAAGGTTGTTAACATTCTCAACTCAAGGGAGTTAGGTTTTTTGTAAAGTGTATTTACTTCAAAAGAAGATGCACACAACTTTTCTGATGTGTTTTATGCATATTCCAGGGATGCGGAGAGGAAGAGAAAGGTGAAGGAGCTCCTTGGCAGTTTGTCTACTCAGGAGGGAGAGTGGAAGGCCCTTAAGAAAATGAAGAGGAAGTGAGCAGCAGGGGAAAGTTCCTAATCTCCCCATGGACATGGAGCACACGGACCAGTACCACAGAACACTCTTCTCTGACAAGTCAACTCCACTGACACGTTGCGGGTGGAACCTGTGGAATTAAGCGCCTTTCAGTTCATATGTTGTCATAAAGCTGGATACTGGCTCACAAAATAACTGGACACTGGCGAGCTTAATATACTTTGTCTGGTTGAATCTGTATTTAATTTTTTTTTTAAGTGTTTTTTGTGAATGTTACAATTTTCTTAAATATAGCTAATGAAAAAATATCATGTTGAAGGTATTGCTTCCAGCATGACTGGAGTTTACATATTCTGAAGACTTTGGCACTTCATGGTGGTTTACTGTTTGAAAACAAC
>JAVQKI010488213.1:0-10742 GCA_036025975.1 Nematalosa erebi | reverse complement strand
CCCCCCACCCCTGCTCTTCCTGCGCAGCTGCGGAGGCTGGCGGAGGCGCTGGAGGAGGCCCAGGCCGAGAACTCGCACCTCAGCCAGGAGAGCCAACTGGTGCTCACCAACGTCAGCCTCTGGATCAAAGAGCAGAAGTAGGGGAAACCAGACACTGCTCTGCACATGCACAAGCACACACACACACACACACACACACACGCACACACACACACACACTAATGCCACAAAGAAGCACACGAATAGTAACACCCACTGCCCGAATTCATGCGCTCTCACAGAAGTGAACACAAATAGAAATTTGGGCGCGTGTCTGGCAATGAAAAGCAAGTATAAGCAATCACAAATACACACACACACACACACACACTCACACACATGCACGCTGAAGGTTGGAACAGATTACATGTACAGACATTGATGTATACAGAAGTAGCACACGCACTTGCTTGTGGACGCTCATGCACAAATACACTATCCTTTTTAATGTTCTTCTCTACTGACCACTCCTCCCTACACATACAACACACACACACACACACACACACACACACACACACATACAAACACACACATACACACACAACCACTTCTTCCCTTTCCTCTGCCCAGAGGTCAAAATAGAAACAGACGCTCACACTGACGCTTCTACCCACCATGCAAATGGACAAAACTCCACTGGAAAGCAGCTCAGGCGAAAACACTCAAACATATTTTCGCTTGGTTTTTGAGCGTTGTCTGTTTTATTTAACGGCTCTGAGGTCATGCTCGCAATGGGCCCGCTTGCCAGCGATGTGCAAAGCACGACGGTGGAAATGGTTGGAGACCACCCACCGCTTGCGGTCGGCCCCTGAGAGATTCAAACAGTAAAATGTTACATTAATTTTGGTTAATTAACATTGGAGAGAACAGAATGTTTTAAAAGATGGAACCACCGCAAAGTGCAACCTGACCTTCTCTTTCTCCTGTTATTATTTATTTTATTTTATTTTTTTTACCTCACTGACAACATGACCGCACTAGCAGTCTAAAGCCTCTTTTTCCACTTGCCCACCATGGTGCTGCGTAGTGGTGTGCTGGGTTATGCTGTGTGTGTTGTGTGTGTGGGTGTGTGGGTGTGTGTGTGTGTGTGTGTGCGTGTCATGTTGATGTGAAACACATTGGAGGATACGCCACAGAAGTTTAAAGGCACGGCCCAGTCACATAGACTGAAGCTGATGCCGTCTTTGATCCCGGTGTTGGGCTTCACATACAGGCACACATAAACATGCACACACACACACACACACACACACACACATTCTCTCTCATGCACATGGACACACTCTCCACACTCACAAACATACACACATGCACATGTGTGTGCCAACACACAAATGCTCTGTGATAACATCATCTGGATATCATCCTGCCAGCAGGATATTTCAGCACTTTCACTTTGCCTATTTTAAACACCTCACTGATTGGCCAAATAAGGGCAAAGGTGCTGCCCATTTTAAGCAGACAGGCATTCAATCCATCTCTCTCTCTCTCTCTCTCTCTCTCTCTCTCTCTCTCTCTCTCTCTCAGTTGGGTCTCGCCAGCTGCATGAAGCCAAATACTGTCCCCCCTGCTTTCTCCCTTTCTCCCTGTTTCTCTCCCTCTTTCCTTCCCAGTCCCTCTTTTTTTCTTTCTTTCTGTCTTTCTTCCCCTAATGAAATTACGAAGTGAGAGCGAACATGAGCACAGTTAAAAGCGGAGAGCTGAGAGCTGCACAGTCAGGGGTCCCTTACCCCCACTGTCCACCCTGCACACACACACACACACATACACACACACATACACACACCTCCGTTGCCGAGTTTGGAGGGGTGTGCCGACACCCCGAGGCGTTCTGAGCCAAACCCTCACACATGTGGAGCGAGTTTTAGCACCTGTGGTTGGTTTCAGTTAGCTTACAGTCTCTAGTCCCTCTCTCTGTCTCTGAGACACACACACACACACACACACAATATACACTCAATCACGCATAGAGTAATTTTTCAGTTTATGTCTGGAGCTTTTTAGGAATGTTTCACCCGATTGTTTCTGAAATCTCAATCTCTGTATACATACCAGCTGCAGGGACAGATGCAATGCAAGCACTAGATTGACAAGACAGACCTGTCATAAAGACAAAGAACCCCTTATATTGAAGTCTTCATAGTGTTGTCGCAGATATTCTTATGGGTATCCAGTGATTACATGCTTTTGGTTGGTAATCATGTGTATATAAAGTACCTCTTTTGGAAAAAAACGCTATTCAATGCTATCAAGCTAACTTTTATTAACACTTGTAATATGCAAATGTTGTATGCAAATTCTGTTTTAAAACAAGCTGTACATAAACTGTTAGAAAGTTGATCTGAAAAAAAATGAAGAAAAAAAGCTGAGGTGTGGAGGTCACTGTCCAGTAGTCCTTGTAGTGAATTAGTGGCAAGAACCCTTTAACCTTTCTTTTCAGTCTGTCTTCAGTTCAGTGTTTGTGTCTCTTTTGATGTGATGTACAGGACAGCCAGTGAGAAGCTCTCTGGGAGAGTGAAAGAACAGAGCCAGCGGCTGACTGCCCTTACCATCGAGAGAGAGTAAGTGTGCTCACTGACTGTGTGTGTGTGCGTGTGTGTGTCTGTGTGTGCGCATATCCAAGCATTTGTGTGTATGCATTTGAGTTCATATGATGTGGGTATATGTTCGATTTTGTGCCTTTGTCTTACTCTCTGCCTGTTTCCTTCTATTGTTTGGTTAGCATGTTTTTTGTGTGTGTCTGTCTGCCTGTCCCTATGTGTGTGTGTGTGCGCCCCATGTGTGTGGGGTTGTGCTGGTGTGTGCATGTAGAATATTTTAATACTTCATCAAGAGCCTGCTGTTGAAGCCTCTGAATGTATTCTAAACAGGCTGTATCTTAGAGCAGTGCATGCAGACCATATCTGGGAACCTTTCAGTCCACTCAGACATTGCCTGAGAGTTAGTTCCGTTCCTGCCTAGTTGTCTTGTAAATTAGTCCTGATGGCACAATGGTGCTCATTCAAACACACTAAGCCTTGCTCCTTAGATAGTTCTTGTTTATACTGTATCTCCATGTCGACGCAGTATCTCTGGCCCTCCTCCTTACCCAATCAGAAGCGAGTGGTTTGTGAAGCGTTTCTGGAAGCGGGGCTCTCCCCGTCATCATCTCATTGAGACCCTCAAGGATGCCCACCCAAAGCCCCCCTCATAGCCCCAGCGGTCGGGCCTGCACTTCCTCTCACCCGCAGTCTCTCGCTGCCCTTCCCTCCCATCCTTCTCTCTCTAACTCTCCTCTCGTTCCCTCTCTTTTTCCCTCTTTTCTTCTCGTTCTTCTGTCTGGTGTTTTTTTTTCTACCTGGGGTTAGAGGTCTTGCCTCCTCTTGCACATACTCTTGCTTTGTCTCTTTTTTTCTCTGAACCCTCTCTCTCTCTGATTCATACTCTCCCTCCCTTTATATCTGCGTCCCCCTTTCGGCCCCCCCTCTCTTCCTAGAACTCTGTTTCTCAGTTTCTCCGAGCCCAAGTGCAGCGATATCTGTTCCGTGATCTGGATTGCTGTGGGGTGAATAGGGACACAGAATGGCTATTAGGGGTGCTGAGGCAGCCAAGCACTGGAAGGCTGGCTGAGGGTGGGGGCTGGTGCATATTTGGGCCGTTTTGAAGGCAGGGAGGTAGAGGTGGAAGTCAAGTCTACAATGGGCAAATGATGAGTTCTGCTTCTTATCATTCGTCTCAGTGCCAGAGATCTCCTCACTGTCGCCAGCGTCTCGCTCTCACTCACCACGAAAGATCAACCCAGCTGTTTTATATCTCAGGTCAAAACGCATCCAGATTTCCTCCTTTAATGGCAGGAAATGGCGGAACGCGCGCGCACCTGTAGAAGAAGTCGTGCCAGAGTCACATTTTCCGTCTCGTGACCGTCACCATCACCCTCATGCTCGTTGGGATGACGGGAATAGCTGACACACAATTACGAATGACCTTTCCCATCTTTTTCCCATCGAGATTTTTTTCTATATAGGAGGCAGAAAATGGCTTCTCAGGAATTCTTTCCCAGTGCGTCCTCACATCCCTCCAGAAAGCAACTACACAGGCACAGTCACACTCTATCGCCTGTAATTAGTCAAATGGCAATGTTTCTGAAAAGGTTAGTGCTTTTCCCATATGGCAATTACCTTTTTCGTTACTCTGTAATAAGTAAACAAAAAGAGAATAGAAGAAATGGCAGAAAAATAAAAGAGAGCGTTCTGTGTTTTTTTTTTATTGGTTGCATCTTTCAGCATTTTATGATGTTTCAGTGTCTCAAAAGAAGTGGTTTTGCGAGGCATCACAGCCTTTTCTTCATGCATAAGCTTTTCTCTTCTATCGACGTAATGTCGTCAGATTATAATTTATTATCTTATGCAGATAATTACATGCATTATGCACTCTCACACATGGCAATGTGCTGCTTTAATGTTTTTCTGGTTTGGGGAGGTGTTTTTTGATTGGTGGCAGTGGTGGTAGTGTGTATGTGTGTTTTGCGTGTGTGTGGGGTGGGGGAGTGGGGTAATATGTGTGTGTGTGTGGGGGGGGGGGGGCATCTATAGACAACTGGGGACGAGCCGAAGTTGCCGTTGATTTACAGGCAGGAAGTGGCGTCTGTGACAGCGCGCGTCTGGCGGCAGTAAACGCTGCTGACACTCGAGTCAGCCCACATCTGTGGCAGCCTCATTCAGAACAAATGTTGCATCGACAAACAAGTCAATGTCGCTCCCGACCAAACAGCAAGACTCCCCGTTGATCGGGGGGATCGTTTTCAGCATGGCACAATACACAAAGGAATTTGTTGAGTAATCTGGGGGCAGTACTCCAGCTCGAGTCAATTAAAAGTCAATAAGTCACTGAATTCAAGTCAAAGGCAATAAAATCAATAAATCTCTTTGTTGGAATGGTGTTTGGTATTGTTTTACATGTGAGGAGAGATGTTCCTCATTGGATCAATACTCCTTAGTAAAACTCAAGACATGTGCTTAGTACAGTAGAATGATCTGTGGGGAACAGAGCCCCTGAAGTCATTTCGGTACATATTGCTGTAACAATGCCCCTATCTCCAGTGGCCACATGTAGCTGTGTTTGATGGCCTCTTCTTTTTCCTTCTCTCCCTCTCTCTCTCGGTCTCCCTCTCTTTTTCTCTCTCTCCCTCTCCCTCCATCCCTCTGTGTCTGTGGTGGAGGTGTTTAGTGGAGTGGTTGAAGAGGTGACTCAGTGTAAGATGGCCGTCTGAGCTGCCTCTGCTCTTATCACAACTGCCTGAATCCCTGCTGTTTTATCAGCTGCAGCTCTCCTTTTTCTCTCTCTCTCCATCTCTCTCTCTCTCTCTCTCTATTCTTTCTCTCTCTCTCCCTCTCTCCTGGCAGGTACACACACACACACACACACACTAGCGTTCTTGTCCTCTCCTTCCCTGACACACTCACACATTGCCGCTCTCACTCACTCTCTCTCTCTAGTGTTGGCATGTCACCTGCGCTGCTTTGCATGATGAAGAAATCCCCAGTGCGGGGCGATGTAAAACATAATCACCTTATCTGCGGCTGATTGGAGACAAGAGCTCGTCCGCTGCTCTGTCGTCTGCCACTGCCTCCACTTCCTGAGAGGAGAGGACAGCACAAGAGATAGCCACCGCTTGGCTACAGGAGATAATTACACCCTTGAGAATAGGAGAAAGTGTGTATACCTGTGTGTGCGTATTTGTGATTTGTGTGTGTGTGTGTGTGTGTGTCTGCCTGTGTATGTGTACCATCTTTTCAACTCTTTCACTTCATTTCCATTTTTTCCCCTTCTTTTCCCTCATTTTCTTTCTGCTCCGCTCATCATTTCTCTCAGACGGGAACAAGCTCTCTGCTAAAGTCACCCAGGTGCTAACGGAGCTGCTAGCTGCTGTGCCGTGCTAATGAATGGATTCGTTTCCACATCATGAACGCCACATTAGAGTCTGCAGGTGATACAGATGGACTCCACTGTGAGATCGCATTATGCAGGAAATGGTCGGGCTTGGCAGGCTGCTCAATCGATACGCCATAGGCTAAATGCCATGCTCTGGGCCCCGTAATTACTGTGTAGAAATTCCCTTTTTGCATTCACGATCATATACCGCCTTTGCACACATTAGCGTGTATAGTGATTATGATGATGAGTGTCACTGCAGGAGCGCTTGTATCTGCATTTTAAAACGGTCTTTAAAGTCTTCAGAACCTCATGTCAGGTAAATAGCTGGTGGCTTTTCATGTTGGCTGTCTTGTGCATTCAGACTTTCAGCTAAAGCGGGCAGCAGTGTTGAATGCGTTTCTAATCTAATTGACATTGTAAGCAGCCAATGACGGTAGAAATGGAGTGTGTTTGGGCTATCTGAATGGGCGCTTTTAAAAAAAATTGACTTAATTGGTGTTCAAGCTGAAATAGCCATGCTTGGAGCAGACATGAAACTGCACACACACATACTGTATATATACACACACAGTCAAACACACGCACACCCTCACATTGTAGAGCACCTGGCATAGCTTGAATAAGTTTGAGGTAAAGAGAAGCACGCTATCAAGCTGTGCTAATTTAGCAGCAGCAAATAAAGTAGGTCAGAGTGGTGTGTGTCAGCAGTCTGTGTTCCCACTCTAAGGCTTTTAATTCAGCTCTGATGCTCCAAAGCACCAAGCCCAAGAGTGACAGGCTTAGCTGACAACCTGGTGCTGACACTCACACTCACACACACACACACACACACACACACAGACACACACATACACACACACACACACACATGCAAGAAAAAAAATAAAATTGCAAATTCACTGATACACACACACATATGCAAACATGTTAAAAGGCATCAGTGCCAGAGGCATTATGGAGCCCAGTCATACACCAGACACATGGGGTGTCCCCTGTCATCTGTGATGAGACATGAGCCTGAACGTCTCCAGAGTTGCTCTGTCATGGGGGCCTTTGCTATCAGCCATTTTCTAGGCCCAAACTCACAGCCTGTCAAGCCGGGGCATGCATATTCACGGGTGTTGTTTCATTAAAGCTGTCAAGGCTTTTTCCCAGTTGCCCGTGATTCTTACAGTACATAGGTGGGGAGATCATTATTCGAGGTTGAAGGGGGTGGGGCGGCGATGATGGCAGTGGGGTGCTGAGCGCGAGGGGGTGCAGTTGCGTTAGCGTCACTGAGCTGTCAGTTCAAATCACCAGGACGACCACGGCAGACAAAAGCTCCCTCGCTCCTGACTCCTGGCAGAAGCGCCTGTGTTTCTGTGAAGCACAATGGTTTGTGAGAATCAGGAAGCGTGATTGGCAATTTACCGGAAAGGCGCGCTCCCCACTTTAATTGTATCTTGAGCCTCCGTAATGGGGGTAATGAGGAAAGCAAACGGGGTCGGATGACTTAGAGGGCTGGTTACGGGCGGACATGCGATCTCCCGCTCTCCCTGGGAGACTCAATTAAACTGATTTAGTGCTCATCTGCACAGACAGGTCAGGGTCTCCGGCAACAACATGAGAAGACGGGCACAACCGTCGACCAGTTATTCCCCACACCCTTGCAACTCCACAACCCCCCGTTTCATTTGTTTTAATCTAATTTATGCCACTGTAGTCTATTAATGTTTCCATATGTTTGATTTCAAAGTAAATTTCATCTTTTTAAAAATGTTGTGTTTAAGATCAGTAAATGTTATGTTTTGGGTTTCTTTTTGTGGGCTGACCCCAGCACTGGTTAGATGTTTTGATCATGACAGATCCTGTTTATCTGAAACCTTATGTGGTCGACATCAAACTACAAAAAACGATAAATTAGCTAGTTAGTTCTCGTGCAGCAATTTCACTCATTTAGGGTCGAACTTGGAGTTGTGTTTGACAGCAAATCTGTTTGGCTGTCTTGCTTTAGCTAACAGGCCTCGGTAGATGACCCATTTTGTGCGGGCAGCGTGGCGGTTTCATAAATGAGTAAAGTTTTGCGCTCTCTCTCTCTTTCTCTTTCTCTCTCTCGCTCTCTCTCTCCATCTTCTCCTGCTTGGTGGGGGTCAGACTGTGTCTCTCATTAAACATCATAAAGTATCATGTCATTTAAATGACATCATTAAAATTATACAGTATCGGACTCGTCAAGACATCCTGTACTCTCTCTCTCTTACCCCTCAAACCACCCACCCACCCCCAACTTCGTTTGCACCCCCCTTCCCCGTTCTCTCTTCTCCTTCCTCTCTCTCTCTCTCTCCCCTCTGTACTGTATATCTCTGTTTATCTTAAACCCTCTCTCTCCATCTCTCTCTCTCTCTCTGTCTCTCTCTCTCATCTCTCGCTCACTCGCTCTCTCTCTCCATCCCTCAGTAATCTGCAGGCGAGTCGAGACGCTCTGGAAGCCGAGCTAAAGACCTTGCAGGCAGCCACTGACGAGCAGGACAGAGAGCTGGAGCATTTAAAGGTAAGAAGAGAAGGAAACCAAAGGAGCCAGCATAACAGACCACCAAACAGAACACAATTATCGGACCGTCTGCACCACAGCCGCTGCTCCTTTCCCTTCCCTAATTCTCAAGACACCTTTGGTGTTCAGCCGACTCTGTCTCCCCTCGTGGTATAACAAGCTTCTGCATTGATACAGAGGTGAAACTCAGCTACTCGCATTATTTGGCCCTCCGATAGAAGGGAGATATGATAAGGGTGTGTGTGTGTGTGTGTGTGTGTGTGTGTGTGTGTGTGTGGCACCACAAGGTTCCCCTAATCCTCCAGGTCCTATACCCCATTCACACCTTAATGTGTGGCTGTGGGAAGTGTGGAGAGGGAGCTCATGGGCCTTCTGTAGCACTTCATCACAGTTAATGCACTGAGCCTTAATGAACTTTCCTCCCTCCATCACTCAGGCCATCCACTGCCACTCGGATAATCAACAGGCCCTTCTTAATCAACTGCAAGGTCAGCTGGAGGCCGAGGAGTAAGTACACACTCGCTCTGCATACTCATCAGTCCCATAGGTTCATGTGGCCAGGGTTAGTGCACACTTACGTGGGCTAAATACAGACAAGTGCGTCCTCTCGCTTACACCGTGCCGCTACACTTATGTTCTCTCAAACTGTTACTCACACTGTCTTATTTAACCATGCGCAGCGTAACACGTTTTGGTTATGCAACATTCTTATATGTCAAGGACGTATGGCCTCTCTCGTCATGCATTATGTCCTCCACATCCTGGTTACATACATTTATATTGTAATGTTAGACTTCAGCATCCTCGAGTGCAGCGGTTGAGGAGAGCTCATAGAAAGAATACTCAGAGGCTCTTGAGGTAAAACAGTAATCTTGCCACCAGATGAAGAATCCTTGAGTCTCAAAGACAGAATTACTAAGTAGGCTCTGATTAGGTAGTTTTAGCTTCTTGGCCTTTCGTTCACAGGGAAAGAAAAGCTGTGGGTCTGACTCCTTCCCTTCCCTGCACGGCCTTTGTAGACTGGTGGCATCTATACAGAGATTTCAATTTTTTTCCACACATTTTTAGTGCAAGGTTTTAATGTGTTCTGGAGATGCCTGAATAACTCCTGGACCATTTTAGTATGTGCATGATGGTTACATGTGGCCTTGTTTCGATTCAGTGCTGTACTTGTCCATAAGTCTCTTTAATAACAGGGTATGGGAATCATCAGCAGAGTCGGGAGTAAAAGAGCAGTGCAGTATGCTCAGCCGTGCCGCTGACCGAGAGAAGTATGTGTTGGACAATGAGGACCTGGCTCACAGTGTAGCCTCCGGGGACGCTGGAGGGAGACGTATTGGGTGCCTCATCCGAGCTCCACCAGAGCATCAGAGCACTGTCAGCCAATTAAATTTGATTGAAAGCAGCTTAGTGCCACATATGACAAATCAAGCTATTAGTGAAAGCCGCCCTCTTGAAAATGTTGTGCTCAGTCTTGTTAAAAGTTGCACAAAAGATCTAAAAGATTATGTTTTGTTTGCTTGTGCGCTTAGCCTCAGGTCATTCATGTTCCGAACTATTTCCATGCTATGATTTCCACTTTGGCCTGGCAAGAACCTTTCTCCAGCACGCGTCTCTCTTTCTGCAAACTCAAGTCCGGTTTCGCAAGGAGCATTATGGGATATGGGCGTATACGAGCATCCGAGAATTTCTTAAGCGTGATTATTTTCAAACAGAGATTTCTTCTGGGTTTAAAGCACAGACTAATTAGTCCTTCCAACAGGCAATGATATCATGTCCTTAAAGAAAAGCAGACGTCCTGAACCAGCGAGCTCTGTGACTTATAATGCGGTGCGGTGCGTGTCATACTCATGCATAATACACGCGCACCCATCCTGGGGAACGCTTAGGAAAAAAAAAAAGAAAAAAGACGACGAACTAATACTTCCCAGCTGCTGTCAGAGGAGATTCATCAGCGCTGGCCTATCTATTAGTTTCATTAGGAGAGTAAAACATCAAAGGCCTGGGCGCCACAGCCGAGTACCTGCCTAAAGCACTGACCCTCCCAGTCCGATACCCCAACTCCTCTCTCTCTCACACACACACACACACAAACGCCACGCCACCCCCCCTCCCTCACTGCTACTCTGCCCTCAACCCCCCCTCCTCACACACACACACACACACCCCAACCCCCTCCCCACCCTTCTCTCTTCATTAAGACCGGACTCCAGGCATCTGTGCATTCCTCATGAAAGACCAGAGTTTTTTTTCAGAC
>JAVQKI010488210.1:0-11236 GCA_036025975.1 Nematalosa erebi | reverse complement strand
AAAGACAACATGTAAATGAGACATGGACATCCAGAATATTCCAGAGAATAAAGCCTGTTTGTACCTCTATCTTTGTTTGCTTCTAAGAGCATGTGTTTTTAGTTTAGTCAGCTGAAGGGCAGTAGGATTGTTGATCGTCTGGCCATCTTCCCAGTGCACAAGATTCAGTTCAGTTTAGTTGTTTAAACGTGTATGTGTTGTGATTACTGTTTGGGTCGTATGTTTCTGTTTCATTTTGTGCGCTAACTATCGCACCGTTCCCCTTCAGAACACTCGGTGTCCCAACCAATCATGGTCCAGCGTCGGCCAGTCCAGGGTTTCCATGGCGTCGGGGAGGCTGGGTCGGTGCTGTCACCCCGCAGTGAGAGTGGAGGATTGGGCGTCTCCATGGTAGAATACGTGCTCAGCTCCTCCCCTGCCGAGAAATTGGACTCGTGTCTGCGGAAAGGAGCTTTTGTAAGAACCTGCCATCTCTTCCCACACCTAATTCTTCATCCTTTGTTCAGCCATTCTCTCTGTACCCTGCGTCTGTGTCTCATACCCAAAGGAATGCAAATCAACCTCAGCTTCATCCCATACTGATAGATTGCTACGGTTTTGGCCTATGTTGGTAGGCTGTGTAGCAGAGCCTTGCCAAAGCCTAAATTTCCTCTCTGAGCTCCATATAAGGGAGATGCCCTCAAGCTGGAGCCTCACTGTTTCTAGAATGATCTGAACTCACCTGAACCAGGGGCTCAGAGTCTGACATGGAGTCCAAATACAGCCTTATGTCTCACCTTCAGTCCAAATTGCTAGCAGCTTATATAATGCCTATCTATTTATAAAGTGTAGTGGTGTTGTCTAATGTAGCTAATGAGTTGTTTTTTTCTTGTTTGTGTTAAGGGCCCACATGACTCTGAGGCGGACGACTCTGAAAAGAGGGCGGAGTCAAAGCCTAAAGTTGCCTTTGATTCAGACCGAAAGGAACTCGTGGAGGCGGAGCCTGATGTCATGGACAATCCAAACGGACTGGCCAGTCAAAATGGCCTGGATGTGGATGTCAAGGACTTTAGGTGCATACATATCACACACATACAATCACACATAGCACACATGACCTGGTTTCTCAAACCTTTAACCATCGTTAGGATGACTCTGAGTCACAGACAGTACAGTTATCTGCAGTTTTGAACTGTATTGTAAGGAAAATGTTGAAGAAACTGAGCATAGCCAATTCAGCGCCTAAGTTACCCTGCTCTCTCATCCAAATAGCTGCATTTGCAGTCCATTTCTTTTGGCCTTTAGCCAGTGCTGTTGGACTGGAGTAGTGTTGCACCTGGGTTGGGCTCTCCCTGGGTCCTTGCTCATGGTCTTGTTCTCTCTTCCAGCCGTCCTGGGAACTGCGCTCCTCCTGGCAACGAGGTGGAGTTGGGAGGGGCCGATCTGTCGGGCGGCGCCATGTCTAAAGCCGGCGACGACTTCCCCACCGTCGAGCCCCAAAACGTGACCCTCGACCCCATGGAGTCCGTTTCCATGGAGACCTTGCAGTTTGATTACGCCGGCGGTCCTCTCCCCTTGGATTCGGCTCCTCCCACAGTCGGCCTTTTTGACTACAACTCCCAACAGCCGGTACAGAACCGCTCCTCTCTTTAAAAAGCAAAAAGCCCACAGCTCGTTGTGGCGTCAGTGGTGGTGTTAATGAGGTTGTCTTTGGTTCAGTTGTTTCAGAGGCCGGGCGCTCTGGCCGTCCAGCAGCTCACCGCAGCCCAGCAGCAGCAGTACGCCCTGGCAGCCCAGCAGCCCCACATCGGTCAGTCTGGTTGTGTGTGTGTGTGTGTGTCTGTCTGTCTGTCTGAGAGTTCAATCAATATTTATGTCATGTGGTGATGGGAAGCTTTCAATACCCAGGCTTTTAATAACATTCACATAAGATATGTTCTTAGTAGTAACAAGTCTTAAGATCAGCTTAGTTTTAATGTTAGTGTTAATGTCACTCATGTTACGTATGCAGTGGCTGTGTATACCTTGTCATCTGATTTCATATTTGTCATCATATCTAAAAGTAGCCGATGCCTATCACCTCGCCCACTCTAGGCACTATTGTGTGTGTGTGTGTGTGTGTGTGTGTTGGAGAGAGAGAGAGAGTGTGCCCTTGCTGACCAGTGTCCCTTGCCCCCCCGCAGGTCTGGCTCCAGCTGCGTTTGTGCCCAACCCGTACATCATCAGTGCAGCGCCCCCAGGCACTGACCCCTACACAGCTGGCCTAGCCGCCGCCGCCACACTGGGTAGGCCCCTCAGACAACACTGCCCCAGCGCTGCAGCTGGACTTGCTAAATGGACTCACGCCGAAGTGCTTTTGGGGTGTTTTTCAGCTCAGGCAGTAGTGAACTCCTAAGGAAACTCTGTTAGAAGCATTAAAACTTCTGCCTGTGTTAGAAGAGAGCCATAACTTAAGCGTCTCCCCCCAAAAAATCAGTTATGATATCTGAATAATGCATGCAGATAGAGAATTCATTAAAATGCAGAGGGAAACTCCTTGAAATTGGTGGAGTTGACATGGGGTGACTCATTTACCGAAGCATTAAAAGCACAACCTCATAAACCCGCTGTCAGGAATCGTAACGCTGAGACAAGTTGTTATGAAATATTAATCTTAATGTTACGTATATGCTGTTAAAATTTGAGCCGGGTCCATTTGGAGAGCGGGGCGGGGGTTGAATGATGTGCACTTAAACGAACCCCTGGAAAGTTGCAGTGTGTCAAAACACGGCGGCTTCTGTCAAAACACCAACGCTGCTGTTTATATACAAGTAAACACTAGCAGGGCTAGTCTGAAAGAAGGAATAAAGATAAGTAACGGACACATTTCGCTGGATAGGAGAATGTTCAACCAAGTTTAGGCTCCCTGAAGTGGTTTGTTAGTGCTTAGCAATTGTTATATGGAGTGTGTGTGTGTGTGTGTGTGTGTGTGTTTGTGTTTGTGTGTGTAGGTCCCGCAGTCATGCCTCCCCAGTACTATGGAGTTCCATGGGGCGTTTACCCGGCAAACCTCTTCCAGCAGCAGGCTGCCCCCTCCAACTCAGCCAATCAGCAGCAAGCTGGGCAAACACAGCAGAACCAGCAGCAGGTATGATTGGCTAGCTAGTGCTGTCCTCAGCCACGTCCTGCCTTTAAATCAAGCTGTTATTCTGATCCCTCGCTCACCCCTCTCATGTGTCGCACGCCGCAGGTCATGCGCACGGGTGGCTCGCAGCGACCTTTGACCCCCAACCAGGGACAACAGGGGCAGCAGGCAGAGCAGCTGGTTGCAGCAGCTGCGGTGAATTCGGCTCTTGCGTTCGGACAAGGCCTTGCAGCTGGAGTGCCAGGTTAGTGTGTGGTATTGGTCTTATGTTTATTATTTACAATATGTGCGTATCCCCAGCATACGTGTGTGTTTAAATATAGCATTATGTTTTTGATATAAGCTTATGTTGAATTATACTTTTACTGTAATCGATTAAAATAGTAGGTAAGTTAGTTTGCATGTTTAATATACGTGTATCCACCCAGGTTACCCGGTGCTAGCGCCAGCGGCGTACTATGACCAGACAGGGGCGCTGTTGGTCAACACAGGAGGGCGGAGTGGGCCGGTCAGACTCATGGCTCCAGCCTCAGTCATCATCAGCCCCACAGCAGGTATGCAGCACTCAGCCACTGACCTCAGGCCTGTCACCAGCCCCAGCAGCCCCACAGAGCTCAGCCTCCGTCCACACATCCTTCTGTTGTATCTCGAAACGTCACAGCCTGATAATTCAAGTGTGTCTCTAGCGTACACACCCGAAAATAGATTTGAGCAAGTGACACAAATCAAATGTTCACCCCTCCTCCCCATGTGAAGAGCAGTTTAGCCGGCTACTCCAGACTGTGGAACATGGAGCATTGCTCCCACCTCAGAACCACTAGCATTACCCACTCAGAGATGTGAATGAACAAACACATTTCTGAGTTTTTGTAAGATTTTAAAATGCCAGAAAATGACTGGTACACTCAATATGTTTGTCAAAAGCTGTGGTTAGAGCCATTAACTCTGCTGAAGCCATGCCCAAACTCCTCCTATACTACCACATAGCCACCATTCTCCAAACCGGCTGACACCAATTAGTACAGCTATCTGCTAGAAGCTAATGGGCCCATTTCACAGCAGCCATTTTCCAAGAAGTCGCTGGGTAAGTGCAGGTGTTATTAATGACAGCCAATAAGATTTTGCTTCAGTGTAGCAGAAACAGATCCTTATTTGATGTCATTGATAACACCAGAGCTTACCCTGCCACTTCTTGGAAAAATGGCTGCTGTGAAATGGGCCCATTGGCGGGAAGGCAGTGTGACATGCACTGAATATGCACATTTGCATATATGCACTGAATATGCACACATAACCTGCTGCAGAGAGCAGATTAACAAAAAAATCATAGTTTTTTTAACCCATACAAGAAGGTGCTTCTAAGTTTACTGGTTTACAGAATTTCCAGGAACTCTGGCAAAGTGGCAGATGCATCTAGCTAATTAAGTCAGTCCACTCCAGGCAGGCAAACACTCCAAGCATGAACTGTCCCTGTTGTCTCCTAACTCACTTGCCATTTCTGAGAATGCCTACTCCCTCCCTGCCTGCTACGTAAGCAGTGTGAGGTATGCAGTACGTTAAAGCACAGGACTAGTGTTAGGGGCTCAATAAACTGAGCCATTCAGGTAAAGCACCTGCGCTCCATTAATTAGTGAGGTACTGGTCAAGTGGTTAGTTTATCTGCTCTGCTGACTGAATACCATGCTGCATACTGGGGGAGTAGTGCATGGGGCTCAATAGGCTTTGAGCTAATAATAAATTATTATTAATTAATTAGTGGGGGTGCTGGGCAGTAGTGTGCTGCACTGTGTACTGGGGCACATGCAGTATGCCATTTTGGAAACAGCAACGCACTCGACAGTTCCAACTCAACTATCCCTACACCAGCTGATCCTCATTAGCCCAACTCTTGAGTCAGCAAATCAGCTAATTATTCAGATCACCTGTGTTGTGTGTACAGGCAGAATGAATACATGGCCCAAGGTTTGTTTCCTTTGAGGTTCTTCCACCTGTTCTCATTCAGCACCATACACTTCCGTCTCTCCACATGTTTTTATGTGAACTTCTCTAACCTATTTAAGCTGTCTTTATTGTGGAAGATTTACTCCTAACTGTTTTGGCCAGAAAATAGCCACAGATGCTAAAATGGCAATAAATTAAACACAAAAAATAAATAAATAAGGTGTCTTTAAACAATTCTGCAGTTTTTGGTTTACAGTGTTTTGAAACATCCTACTTCGAGTATAAAGTTCAAACCAACGGCATAGCTGTTTAGTGTAGCAGGAAAAGCATTCACTAGACGCTTGTCCATCCAAATTATTCATGCACATTTATGGTATGCAAATAAGTATTCCTCAGTTGGAAACACCTGCAAATTCACATCAGTCCATTAATGTGTACACAAATCTGCATTTGCCGTGTTTCTATTCATTAACATTGTTCTGGCGTCATTACATTTCAATCCCACAGCAGCATGCCCCTTGATTAGGCTAATGTCCATTCCTAATTCACATTACACAGTTCATAGAAACCCATGCAGATGTGCATATTCTTGAGCTGAATTTTCATGAATGCGATATGAAATGCGGATAAGTTAAATGGAAACCCAGCTACTGACTGAAACATAAATGTGGTATATTTAGCACTGTGCAAATATGTGGCACTAAACATGGTGTATTTTTCACCTGGACTGTAGTGTTCTAAAGAACCAGTAATATTGTTGGCAACAGTGTAACGGACTGACTCATAACAGTCATAACTAAGACAGCAGTGCTCTGAATACACAGTATTCACAGTGTTTGAACACGTGCTAGTGTTGGCTTGCTAATTGGCATGGATTATTCCATCAACAAGCAGTATGAAATGGTTGTAATGATTCACATAATTGTTTTATAAAACAATTCGAATTGTTCTTTTTAAATCCTAGTTGCTGCTGCAGCCGCATCTGCCAGTGGGGGCGGAGCTGGAATAGGAGGTGGAGCCAGCGGAGCTTTCCGGGCCCTGAGCTCCCAGCAGGCCACAGGGCAGCAGGGCAGTGGGGCGCTGGGCGGGAGCTCCTTTTATGGGAGTGGCTCTCTGAGCTCCTCCTCCCAGAGCTCCTCCCTGTTCTCTCAGGGCCCGCCTCAGCCCGGCTCCTCCTCCCTCAGCTTCAGTGCCAACGGCTCATCATCGCTTGGGGCAGCACTCGGAACCCTGGGGGGCTTCGGCACTGCAGGTAAGTGTGTGTGTGTGTGTGTGAGAGAGAGGGGCCTGGAGTGGGTACGGTTTCAACCTGGCAGATCATATTGCAGGGTGATGTGAAGGATGAGGGACTAGTAGAGCTGAATATGAGACTAAAGTAGATGTTGAGATCAGACTTCAGATGTGAGAGATGTGAGACTCTGAATCATCCTATTACCCTCTGCAGCAGGCTGACATTTCTACAGTTAGTCTAGCAAATAACAGCCATTGCTCTGCATCAGTGATTTGTGGTGAACTAGATTGTGTAATTGATGTTTGAATGTGTGTGTGTGTGTGTACAGTGGCTAACTCAAACACAGGTAGTGCCTCTCGCCGTGATTCGCTGACGGGCAGCTCTGAGCTCTACAAGCGGACACCGAGCAGCCTAAATCCCATTGGCCACGGAGGATTTTACAACGGCCTTGGCTTCAGCCCTTCCCCTGGACCTGTTGGCCACTCCCATTCTCTGACCCCTCCCCCTTCTCTGTCAAATCATGGATCCTCCTCCAGCCTCAACCTTGGTGAGAATTTGCAGATTCGTTTGAAATTCCATCACAGCAGACCTGTAAATGAACCATCTCCTCCTGCCTCGTCTAAGTCTTGTGATGCCGCGGACTTGGTGATGCCTCCAGGTGGTTATTTGGCATAACAAGATCAGGCCCTTATTCAAATGAATGAGCCCATTTCACAGCAGCCATTTTTCCAAGAAGTCGCAGGGAAAGCACAGGTGTTATTAATGACAGCCAATAAGATTCTGATTTGGTGTAGCAGAATTGAATCCTTATTGGATGTCATTACTAACTCCTGTGCTTACCCTGCAACTTCTTGGGGAAAATGGCTGCTGTGAAATAGGCCCATTGGGAGAACCATACAACTCCAGATAGAGGGGTCGTCCTGACTTGTGTGAGATTGTGTGGATCCTTGTTTTAATGAGAATTGAACATTGTAAATATTTGAGATTGCCTAATAATGCAAAAAAAGACGTTAATCTTAACCACAATTTGATTACTGCTTCTGCGTTAACATTGCAGCATGGCTGTTACCATGGTGATGGAGAAAGTAAACAGAAAGCTAACAGAAAGCTAACAGTCAGTCACCCTGCATCCGATTGCGATTGGCTTCATACCCCTTAAATTTCCTCTTCATTTTAGCCTCAATTTCACCCCTGCTGCTTGCCTCCTCATTAACAGGTGGCTTAACCAATGGGAGCGGACGTTTCATCTCCGCCGCTCCCGGGGCGGAGGCCAAGTACCGCAGCTCCACCTCCGGCTCCTCCCTCTTCAGCCCCAGCAGCCAGCTGTTCCCGTCGTCACGGCTACGCTACGGAATGTCCGATGTGATGCCGTCCGGGCGCAGCCGCCTCCTGGAAGACTTCCGCAACAACCGCTATCCCAACCTGCAACTGCGAGAGATCGCCGGACATGTGATGGAGTTCTCCCAGGACCAGCATGGCTCCAGGTCTGTGAAGTGCCTCTTTATGAGAGCAGGACTAGCCTGACTCTGCTGAAGCGCGGCTACTAAGCTAGAGCTGTGTCACAGTGCACTGTCATGTGTATGACGAAAGGCTGTTCTTCCTGTAGGTGTAGTAAGACCATGAATCAGCACAAGGATGAATTGAATTAAACCTGAGAATTGTTCTTCATTGAAATGTTTGGCCAGATAACAAAACCAATTAGGTCCACCAAGCAGGGCAGCGTGGTTCTTCATCCCTGTCATTCTTCAAGCATATGCAGTGACTTCTGCCAGCCTCCAGGTGGTACTGAAGGAAGACAAATGAAATCTTTGTCTTGTATCTCAATAGAATCAATATTATGGTTTCCCTTCTGAACGCTTTTGTGCTCCCTCATCAAACTGTAATTCATATTTGTCTGAGGAATACTATGCTATTTGAATACTAGTTGACACCATGTGCTTCAAAGGTCAGTTGGTGTTTAGTTTTTATGGCCATTAGCACATTAATTAGAACTGTTTAGTTTTGTACCCCGTCAGGTGTGTTTTTTTCTTGATTGCTGAAAACGGTGATTCTCGGGTTTGTCATATACATGCTTGGGCAGACATTCTCTTCAACATTACATCTGACAGCTATAAATGTTCAAAAGAATTTCACCTTTACGTTTACCCTCTGCCCGCCTTGCTTGGGAAGCACTGACTAAGATTTGATGTGTTATCATCCACTCATAAGCTTTGTTTTTTGATAAGTATTGATGTTGTTGTTGTTGTTGTTGTTGTTTTAGGTTCATCCAGCTGAAGCTGGAGCGGGCCAATCCATCTGAGCGGCAGCTGGTCTTCACAGAGATCCTGCAGGCAGCCTATCAACTGATGGTGGATGTGTTTGGCAACTACGTCATTCAGAAGTTCTTTGAGGTGTGTGTGTGTGTGTGTGTGTGAGCCTGAAATTACCCACCACCATTTCTGGGCTAGTGTCCTTCTGTGCGACCTTGTAAAAACCAAACAGGCAGAATTGATATAGCACAAACTGTGTAGTGAATATGAGTAGGCTGGGATCTCAGCTCAGTGTGGGCAGTCTTGCTGTGTGTGTACATTGGTATTGTTACTGGGAAAGCACTGAAGCTGCTTGGATTTTTTTATTTAGTTTTTTTTTTTTTTTTTTTTTTTTTAACTAGTAATTATGTAGAGACTAATCTATTATTTATACTTGTTGTGCATGTTGTCCGAGACGTACTGAAATTGTACACCTTTCCCCCTGAGTCGTGTATTTTTATCCTTGCTACTTGCACTGACTCTGGATCTGAATTTAACATTACGGGTAAATTCCACTCAGTTTGAGCCTGTATGGTTTGGTTGTTGTCCCACTGGTGCGTGCTGCTCTGTTTTCTGATGCGTCTCTGCTGCTGTGCCGTGTGCAGTTCGGTAGTCTGGAGCAGAAGCTGGCCTTGGCCGAGCGGATCCGGGGTCACGTTCTGTCTCTGGCGCTGCAGATGTATGGCTGCCGGGTCATCCAGAAGGCCTTGGAGTTCATCCCCTCAGAACAGCAAGTCATTGTGAGTATAGGCTTGTCCCAACACCGCATTTACCCAGAAATAAAGGATATGATTATTTATTTTGTTAAATTACATTTTAAATGTTGCTATAATAAGTTTGTTGGCTTGGTTTGCGGTGATGTACCACAAAACCAGTAATGGATAGCACTAACAGTCAGCTCGACTCAGTAATATAAACAACACCGTCTAATAAAACTGAAGTCAGAGAAAATATCTACTCATAATGTCAGTCATAGTTGCTATGATAACATTTACCCTTAACTCTGTTTGGATAATGGATTTCTGTTTGACTTCACATAGGGAGTAGAGTTGTAATAGAGGCAGCCTCATCCACATTAGAAGAGCTGTCCAAACATATGTGGTGATTGTGGTCATAATGAGTGTTCAGTTAGTATTGATTTGTTTACAGTGCGATAGTACACAAATGCAAGAAATTGCCCACAATGTGCACAGAATACGTAAGACTCATGTCACTACTCCTTCAAAATGAAAAAGGTTAAAAAGTCCAGCGACATATTTGGGGTTTAAACCACAAAAGCGAAATTTTGCTTCTCTACATGTAGCCTTTTTTGCATTGCCTTGCAGTGATTCCCAGTGACCTGTGTGTGTTTTTGCAGAGTGAAATGGTGCGTGAGTTGGATGGGCATGTCCTGAAGTGTGTGAAGGATCAAAATGGAAACCATGTGGTGCAGAAGTGCATTGAGTGTGTCCAGCCTCATGCTCTCCAGTTCATCATTGATGCATTTAAAGGACAGGTAGGTTCATTCTACACGCTTGAGTGTTTTATTAGGGTCCCTTATGTATAACAGACTATGCTTTTTGTTGTACAATAGTATTTGTGAGTTTACATGTATTTGTGTGTGGTCTGTAGGTGTTAGCAGGTGTGTGTGTGTGTGCGTGTTTGCGTGTGCGTGTGTGCGTGCGTGCGTATATGCTTATGCGTAAAACACTGTGTTCTGTGTTGTGCTGTGGCATTAGTGAATGTAAGGACTGATGTCCATATTTATTTTTTCTAGCAGAAAGGTGCTGAGTATCGTTTGATCCAGCGCTTTCTACAACTAGTTTGACAGCATAATGACTGGAGTAGTTAGCTTGCTAATATCTGTCCCGTAGATAGTGTGCTGGCAGACACCTCCCAAATTACAGCATGCATATTCTTCTGTTAAATCAAGTTTTTAGGTTGTGTAGGTACAACTTCTTGCTAATTTTGTGAAAACAGTTGGGAAATGGCCAAACTAAAGATATAGTTTATGTGGTATATGGAGCTCGGTCCACCGTTACTGTAACCTTTTTCTGGCCATGATAGATTGGCAGTAGTCCATTGTGATGTTGCAGCGCCTTTCTGAAAAGTTGAAATACTTTCAACTCAGAGGTGGCGGAGCGGCCGCACAAAAGCACCCACCAAAGGTGCTGGGTGCTGCGCTGTTAATAGGCGTTCGCAAGATGCCCTGTCCTCATAGGAAAGATTTTAAAAAAGGTGGTGGCGCTGAGAAAAACGAAAACGCCACATGGACGTTGGCCCTGAGTGTACTTGTGTGTGTTGTGCAGGTGTTTGCGCTGTCGACTCACCCTTACGGCTGCCGAGTAATCCAGCGGATCCTGGAGCACTGCCTCCCCGAGCAGACCCTGCCCATCCTGGAGGAGCTCCACACTCACACAGAGCAGCTGGTGCAGGTAGCACATGGACACAACACTCTGGACAGCGCACAGCAACACCTTCACAAATGATCAAACTAACTTTTTAGTCTGCTCTGAAGTATTAAAAAAATCATCTTGCTGCAGATAAATATTAATAGATACTGATTGTTTTGGAGGGTGTTCTTTGAGGAGAGCTGTATTTATGATTTATTTGGAAATATTTCAATATAATCTAGAACATTCTTGGACAGCACAATATTCTTTCATTTGTACTGGCTCTTTTAACATAACATTA
>JAVQKI010488134.1:0-19486 GCA_036025975.1 Nematalosa erebi | reverse complement strand
ATTATACCAGTGTTCAGTTATTTAATATAACCACATCATGTCTCAGCTTACATATTATGACAATCTTTCATGTTATCAATCAATGTCATTATATTACCATTATAGCATCATATTGCTGGTTTCAATCTGTTAAAAGCAACAGATGTGAGCTTTGAAACACATTTTGAGCAAATGGCTATTAAAAGAGAATCCAGCTTTGTTTTAAGTTTAAATTCTTAAAAGGTAGGTTCATTTTTTTACACTTAAATCCTTGTTTTCTGATCGTTTATGATGAATTGCAATGCTTAAGAAATTTTAACAAATGCCTCTGTTTTGAGAATTTTCGGTTGTTGCGATAGCGTCCCCCTACACGAGGAGAATGGCTGCATAGGTTCAGTGCTGCAATCTTTCATAAAACGCATTAAACCTTTGTTTGTTAAGACATGAAACTCAGAGTGATCAGTAATGTTCAGTGATAGGAATTGAAGCTGCTGTCCTACTCTTTACATGCTGAGACAAACATACTGTTAATTACAGTTGTCAAATTAAGGCCATCAAATAAAGTGGCAAAAGTACAGTAGGAAAACTTGCTTCACAGCTGGTTGCCCAGGAAACGTTGTACTGAAACATGTACTGAATTGATTTAAGTTAGAACTTAAAGTTGGCCCAAGGTTACATTCATTTCTTCTCATTTAGTTTAATTTAGATCATGATTATTCTTAACAATGCAAGAGCATAAAAGTTTAATTTGATGTGACAGTTGATCCATTGTTAGAAAATGATGTTTCACTGTAGTCTAAGACACTGATTGTCATCATGCCTGTTCCCTGTTAGTCTGTCTCTCTGATTGCCCATGGATTTTAATCAAACAGCACTGTAGTATAAGGAATCAGCGCGTAAGATGAACACATAGCCTAATAGATTCTAGAGATTGTGGAATTATGCAACCCTGTGTTAATTAGTGGCTCATTTTGGGTCTGTGTGAGTGCTGGAGGCGGGGTGAACACTGAAATCCTCAGCCAATGACAGAACAATTTCAAGCCCCAAAGTTTTGTGCTCAAATGCTCAACTCATGTTCTGATGGTGCGTTTAGAGGCAGTGAGTTCACACCATAAGGGCTACATGTGCTAATCACATGTACACAGGAGATTATTTGGATAAAAGCAGCTGCAGAGAGAATTAATGTAATGAAAGATAATTTGTTTAGTTTAATTTGTTCTGCATGATTATGACTATTACATTCCTAATGCATTTTGCATCACTCTGAGTCTGAAAGAGAAAAGTGGTTACAAACAAGTAGTGACAAAAAAAAAAATATATATATATATAATTAAAACTAAAAGCGTCGCCTCAGATGAGGCTCCTGTGGTCGTCCGTAAGTACTAGTGTGGTGGCCCACTGTGCTCTGACAGCAGAGGCCTAGCTGGAAGATGAGACGATCAGACGAGGGGATGAATCATTGCCGCTGTTTGATCTAGCGCACTGTGACCCAGACACTCCCACTGCACCTAATGACTCACAAGACACATGGTTTTCCCTCCAAAATGACAGCAAGTGAAGTGGTCAAACTCAGGCAGTGAGGTTTGGGTGGCCTGTGCATGTGATCTTCAATTGAGAAGACAAAAATTTCAAGTAACAAACTGAATAGCCAGCTTAAGCTTTGTACATGGTCTCCTATGGTTGAAGGCTTATAAAAAGGTGGCTAATCAGATCATATGCCAACTACTATAGTTTTTTAGTTATCAAACGTTCTCTGGAGGCCACTACAGACTCATGTTGTCCTGCCTGTGGACAGTATGGTGAAAGCTGGAGAAGTTCAGGTCTTTTCCTCAATCTCAGTCCTCAGGGATGCCACTGACTGAACCATGGGATGGGATGATGAGCTCGCACCACAGGAAAAAAGCCATTTCTGTTGGTGCTAAGATGATGAAAAGTGTAAAAAAGAGTTTATAACAGGAAGTTTGTGCATGACACTTCATCGATTCTGTGATTCACTAGGCTGAATTACTCCGGTGCCACCTCGGTAGGCTTTACAAATAACTGGGACTCCAGGGAAACATATAACCCGCTGGCGAGACCAGGGAAAAAGGAGAAAGGGTCTAACTTCAGAGCAAGGAATGGATCATTTTGTCATCCTCCTGCCCTATAATCCAGCCTCAGGCGAGAAACACCTTATTCACCTGCAGTGTCCCCACCAGGAAAACCTTTTCTAGGATGTTCTCTACAGAATAATAAAAAAAAAACCTTTTATGGGTAGCACAATGGTAGTGGGCATTTAGACTAAACACAAAGCAAAATTATTAAGAATAATACAGAGTGTTTTCAAGGGCAGGTACTATGAGTCTAACAGATAATTGGGATATAAATTAAAACAAAAAGACGAACAAAAGAAATATAAAATACATAGTGATTAAAAATAAGTGAATAATCAGTTCAGTTCAGCATCTGAGAGCAGTACAGTGTCAAGTCTAGATTTGCAGTTGCAAACAGCAGGAGCATTGTTTTTACAGCATGACAGAAAGTTGGTTCTAACACTGAACTGCATACCAGCTAACACTTGACTCATCACATTAGCCTCGTTCTAACGGGGTTTAAGCAACAAAAATGTCCCCTGTGATCTGTGATCATACTGAAATTCAACACAAACTCTGCATGGCATTGAAACAACACAAATCTACTTGCTGTTGAACACTATGAACTCAGTGAAAAAAAATGAAACATTTGGATCTCTTTGGAATAATCAATAATCAGCTCAAATCTGCATCTGTAAATGGCTTGTCAGTACTCTTTCTTCCAAGAGGATGGGATGGCAAGACATTCCGCAGGAGCAAAATCGAGCAAGTGATGAGTTGGCAGTCATCAGAAACAAAGCGCGATTATGTCTCGCACATCGAGCCTGACATGTCACGCCTTGTGCAAATCTCCTGCATGCTAATAGAGAGATGCTATCTTTATCCTGAGTGTTGCGTTTGCCACTGAGACCCATCACAATCACTTGGGTGAGAGCTAATGCAAAAATGACTTAACAGTGTTTAATCATTGCATCTCTGAAGTTGCAGCTCCCAGGTTGGCATCGGGGTAGGTGTTCTGAAAGGAGCTATTTCAGCTCCTCCACTGTGCCCAGCCCTCAGAATTCTACCATGCTGGGAAAGGACTTGTGATGCAGTTGGCAGCACCTGCATTTTCATTTGCTTGTGATGGTGAAGGAACGAGCAGCCGGCAGCCAAAGGCTCATTTATTTCTGCCATTATACCTCCACTTCCATTCACTGCAATGTGACAATGCTGGGAGGTCAGGGACTAAAACAATTCAAACAGACTGCAGCCACAAATAACTGTCAGTAACTGAACCATTCCTCATAGTGTATGGGGGGGGGGGGGGGGGGAATGGGAAGCTCATGCATATGCATACAGCCATGTGGAATCCCTGCAATCCCTATAAAGGGGGCTGGAGAGAAGCCTGCTAGTTTAACAGGCAGCTAAGCCGTATCACTTCAAAACAGTTGCCTGATGTGCAGAGGAAGGGGCTATGCCACACTACAGACACCTGGACCTCTGCTGTTCCTGGTCTGACACTGATTTTGAGTGGCATGTCAAGTTTCACGCTGGTTTAGTCACATGCCTCATAAAGCCTGTTCCAATTCAGTGAGGAACTTCTGCTTGGGTGGTTCACTTGATATTTTGCTGTGGTAATATTTTAAGGTCTCAAGATGCCATTCAGCAGTAAAACAAGGGTGTCTGAGAGAATATGCTGCATTTAATGTTTGTCAAGTGAACCGCCTTGTTGCAGCGGTTGAAAACATTTGATGGAAAACAGCTCCACATTCACACAAATTCTCCTTTAAGCTTATCGGGGCCAACAAGTAAAATATTTACCATTTGCTTTTCATTGGCCTGTATTTTCCTGCCAGCAGTATGACATGAGTGCTTCAAAGGAGGCCTCTGTGCAGGTGGGTGTCACAGCAGCCCTGTGACACTTGTTCTAGCCCTCTATCACATCTCGTTACAAGCCCTTGACATAAGGAGACTGCAAGGAATGTTAAGACTTTAACAAATCTTTCATCGGGTCACCAAGAGGCAGCGAAAGACCTTTCTGAGAAGCGATTTCTTCTCCCCTTTTTTTTTCTCTTCATGCCTCTTGCTCCCTCACTCCCTTTGTTCTGTACAACTGCAGTTTCATCTCTCCGGCAAACGAGAGACGGAAAGAGAAAGAGAGAAACAAACACACACACACACACAATCACACGCACACACACACACACACACAGACACAAGCAAGGTAAATCTATTTGATGGAATTGGTAATTGTGTGGTGCGGGTCGCGGCGCTGCTAAGAGCCGAAATGGATGGGCACCGTCAGCTCCTCTCTGTCATCCTGTCAGTCGGCCAAAGCCCCCGGGAGCCCTCACTCCTGCTGACTCATTTCCATGCATCCCGCCCGCCTCAACCTCGCACAGGTAGGGGCCAGCCCAGGAGAGAGAGAGAGAGAGAGAGAGAGGGACGGATGACAGAGAGAAGGAGAGACAGGGGAGCTAAGAGTAGATGAGCAGAAGGAGTGGGGAAAGGGGCAAAAAGGTAGAAGGTGGGGTGGAGTAGCGGTGGTGACACACACACACAGACACACACACACACACACACACACACAGACACGCATATCACCAGAGCCTAGACCCACTGCTCCCAGGCGGAATTAAGCAAGCGGAGCGGGCCTTGGCTAAGGTAAGTGAAAACCCTGTTAGGGAGCAGTGGCACTGAGGCTGGCTATGGATTTTTAAATTATCCCTGCCTGTGCTCATGACAGGCGGCTGAGAGAGGGAAGAGTCATAAGCCCTTTAAAAAAGCCCACAATCTCACCTCCACCCGCCCCCGTTCTCACCGCCATACCCAAATCCAAAAATGAAAACACTAAGAGAGCACAGGTTTCCCATTGAGGTCTTTACACTGCAGTGGCATCCCGAGATACACGATCTGACAGGGCAGTTATATCTGCTGTGAGCACACACACACACACACACACATATAAACAGACTTTCTGTGTAGTGGAGTCTGCAGACATGAGCCAAGAGTGGTGGAATGCGAAAGGTCCATTTAGCCTTTGAGAGGCTAACAGTGGAGGAGGTGTAATCGTTAAAACGGTCAATAAATTAGGTAGTATAGTTTTAACAACTTGGCACAGACAGCCCTGCACTTGTATTGTGCAAGTGTGCGCCTTGTTCAAGTCCAAGCAAGTAAAGCTCTACCTTGGTTCTCCAATACAGCTAATGCAAGACAAAGGAATAGGGTTGAAGCAGGAAAAGGACTGGCTAAGTCCAAATTCAATAGCCCTGGACTGGTGCCCAAAAGCAGACATTTTATTCATGAATCTTTCCTCTGCCTCTTAGCAAAGTGAAACAAGATGAGAACATCTTGAATTTTTTACATTTGCAATTCCAACACTAATTCTGCTGTGTATTGCACAAGCAAAACTGAATAATATTGTCCCAATATTTAATGCAGGATCCAGGACAGGTTCACTGCAACAAAATGACTTTGGAGCTTGTAAGTATATTCTCAGATTCCAGAATTTTCCAAAAGGATATTTTTCTTTTTCTAATTAATAGCTTTTAACTGACATATTTAAGACTGGAGGTCGAAACGCTCTGGTTCTACTTTTGTGTGGTTGAGAGAGAAGACACTGACACTAATCATTTCAAGAGATGAGCACTTACCACAACATCTGGACATAATCATGACCATATGAAACATCTATATTAAGACAAACTACAAATAGTTCAAGGGCCTGGTGCATAACTGAAGACACATGTGCCTTACCTGAAGCAGAAATCATTCACCCCACAACAGCGAGAAGGCGAGCAGGCAGGGAGGAGGGAAAAGAAAGAGAACAGATTAGAACAACAAAAAAAACACAACATGGCTCAACAGTGAATGTTACATAGGTACTGGGCTGAGAAACAGCTTAAAACCCCTCAATAGATCTGAACTCTATATGAATTTGGACATGCAATGGACACTGACTAGATTTTGCACAACAAATTCTGTTTTAATTAGCTATGGACTTAATTGAAATAAGAAAGTGTCCAACATGGCAGTGATTAGTCTGTAGGGATGATGCCACAAGCATCCAACTGCAGAGGCAGTGTCTGTGTCATCCTACCTTTACACAACACTTCTGATTTTGATTGATTGAGTTTAAAGAAACCACATTGATTTCTTCTGGTTATTTGAAACCTTTAATTGACCTCAATGGTTCCTTCCAAGAACAATGTTTAAACCAAATGTTCTGCATAAAGCATGGCCAAGCAACCAATGTTGTCACTCTGTCTTTTTGTGCACATTCATTTGTATGCTCACCTGTCTTCATGTTACAATTTTTCCATTCCTCCTACTCAAATCTAAACTAAAATCACCCTATTACCCCATTACCCTCTCTCACTTTCAACATACAGGAATGGAATGTTGACCTTGTGGAGTTCAGAGGTTGACATACTAAACACAACGTAATTACTATTGGAGTCCAAGTGTGGCCAGTATATTCCCACTCATGTCTTTTTCATGGCCAACCCCAAATATATAAATAGAATGACTGAACTAACTAGACCACTGTAGGATTCAGCCTATGTTCTTGGGCTGTTTTGACAGAATTAGAAGGAAACACATACCCCACTGAGAGAGTAATCCAAACCTCATGCCTGACTTTTCAAAGAGGGGGGACAGAACATGCACATGTGCATCAACAGCACACGCATCTGTTAGACACCCACTGACAAAGGGGACAATATGATTGCGCCTCACAAATGTGTGTGTGTGTGTGTGTGTGTGTGTGTGTGTGTGTGTGTGTGCGCGTGTGTGCATATGTGGCGGGGGGTTAGAACAATGCAACCTCAGCTAATGAACTTGAACTGAACTCCCATTTGGCTTAGGTTGTCTGTGCTCTCCAAACCTCCCACAGCAAACACACCGCAGCACACACATACAAACACACACACATACAGTTGCATCCCCTCTTCATCTCCTCTCTCTCTCTCTGTCTCTCCATCAGGGGCCACTCCCTACCGGAGGAGGGGATGGGCTGCTCCCCGGGCCCTCTTATGTGCACAGCTGTCTGCCCACACATTCCCCAGCTGGCCCGCGATAAACAAGAGAGAACAATCCTTTTCATGTCCCTGGAAGCTGAGCCCTGCCAGGAGCCAGCGCCTGCTCTGCGGCGGAGGTGTCCGGGGATGGCCCAGTGCTGCGCCGTCTGGAGCCGTTTGATGTGTGCCAGTCCAATCCCGCCACAGACAAACAGTTCTGAGCGCCGTGCTTATTGCTAATTATTGTTCAACTGCACTGTGTTGCTTCAGGTCAAGCTTGTGCTTGTAGCACTTTATACCGTGACCTTAAAAATCTCACGTACGCATACTATACACACATGGTCGTACTGGCTTCCACACATTTGTGTTTGCAGCCAGTTTAAACACAGCATACCTAAGCTCCTCAACCATGATTTATTCCCTCATGCTGCTGAGCAAGCAGATCTTGAAATTAAAATATTTAATTTGGTTATGTCTTTGTTTAGATTCGCACCGTTATCATTCTCAGCAGAGATAAAATGCCACAGAGAAACACTCTGTCCTTGCCAATGCTTTGTTAATGTTTGTGAATCACGGCAGGTCTGGGAACAGTACCTCAGAGTGCTTATTTCCACTGTACTCATAGGATATACTAACATAGGCACTTATTTCGGAGGTATTCTAGCCACATTCTTAGGATGTAAAATGACACCCAGGCTCTCAGTTTAAATCTTTTTACCCCCTACTCAGGCTATTAACATAATCAGTATTTTCTCTCTGTGAGAAACATTTCTCTTGGAAAATGCAACAGCATGGGAACCAAGCAGACAATCACTAGCATCAGCCGTAATTATGTCAACATTTGGAGCCGGCACATTTTCCTTGGAACGTGCGAGTATTTTGAAACATCTCACATCACAGTCGGCGTGACTGGCATACTTAATGGGCCTCGTCCTCCAAGGCATTGGAATAAACTTTTAGACCACAGGTTGATTTGATTTCATGGGAGACATGGTGAGCAATTGGAGAGGGTGATACAGAGGGCATGCTACGCCCTGCCTGACGGAGATTGTCTTTGTGCGCGGGCGGAGGAACGACAGGTGGTGGGGACTGTCATCTCGCATCAGCTGACCTCTGGGACAAGGTCACAGCTCCTGCCACTGGATCGATTAGAAGACGATGTCATAACCACGGATTGAGATGTACTGCAGATGGATTTTGGAGATCCGCAGAGACGTCCCTCTGCCCACTACCACAAACGCGGCCATGGACATTCCCAGAAGCCTGTCTGACAATAAGCACCATCTGCTTTTGCCAGCTGAGGAATAGCACTTGCTGTTCTTCACAACTCCACACCCCCCCCCCATCTCCCTCTTTAGCAAGGTTGTGCTACATCATTGTAATGACATGCAGTCTGTGATTGTATCATTTCAATTTCAGATAACTGGAATATATTTCCAAACATGTTTTTTGAACACACATTACAGAGACATACACAGGGACATCCATACTGTAGATCATGCCAGACATCTCCTGAATGTTAAACAATCTTGGTATGCTCCTATCATGTCAGCATTGTGCACAGCGTGTTAGTGCTTCCATATGCAGAATGGTGAATGGCACAATCCCCAGACTTGGGCCAGAGCCATGACATACTCTTAAACAGTATGAAGGTGATTTTGAAAAAGCACAACAGATGCCAACACACAACATTCTGTATCCCCACAAGTGTTTTTGTCACAAAGCTACCGCACACAACCTCAAAGCTTTGGGTGTGCATCTTATTCAATGAAAAATTACATATTAGAGGGTAATGCCACGATTAATAAACTATCTAAACAATCTTTGGTAATACAGAGACAACTACAAAACATCACACAGCAACCTATCATCAAAGGTGTGCGCAGAAAGGTAAACAGTGTCAAATGTATTCAGATGTTTTTAAAGTTGTTTTTGCTTGCTTTGAGGTCACTGTAAGTATTTGTTAACACAAACAACAATTTGAAAAGGGGGAGAGCAAACATGAACTAGAGTTAAAGTAAAAAAAAAACTTAGAATGTTTACCCAAACTTGTTGAAATTCAGGCAATAAAGAAACTGAGTTTGCATGACTTGAATTGCTATTTAAAATGCTGTGATATTAGTCAATATTCCAGATACTGGAATATTCTTGGACATTGTGAGGCTGCTCTCATGCAGTAAGATGTGCCAAGGGATTAATAGAGTCACAGGCTGACACAGTGCGTGGGCTTGACTTTGACACTCAAATTCTCAGAGAGATTTGATTGAACCCCCCCCTCCCAACACACACACACACACACACACACCTCCCTGAGAAGCAGCACAAGTTGATTCAAAACTGAGCCCAGAATTGTTATTTTTTTGTTCTCTGGAGCTCAGTACAGTACATCCCACATGTACAGGAAACAAGCTGCAGATCTATTTTGTTAGAGATGTTTGAGATGTGGGCCTTGTGTAATCTATGATCAGTGCACTGAGCAATCCAATGGTGGGATTTACTCCCACAAACATCACTCAGCAGATCCATCATAGACATGTGTTGCTGGTTTGGAATTTTAGGAGCTACCACAATCCCCTCCTTCAGAGTTCTAAAAACCCAAGAACTCACTTTCACATTAAGAAGATAGAAGCTAGTTCATAGCCTTTTCGTACAACCTTTTAAAAACATGAACACTGAACAATTGAGCTAAAAAGTAGCTACATAATCATCACAAATGTATAAACTGTTGTGTAATACTGTTACAGTGCATTGTTAGCACACTGACTAGCAAACTGATAAATTCACCACTCAACAATACATTAATATATGTACAGGCAAGTGAAAGAGACTCTAGCATTGAATAGCCTTATAAACGCCTGTCACAAGGGACCATCGTGTGCCTTCTTTGTCAAGGTACATTTTCATGTTAAAGGTAGACAGCCTATCCCTAATCTGCAGCGATTCACAGATAATTACATCTCTTTAAAGCTGGCACACCAATTAGGGCCTTTGCTGATTGAAGGCATCTTAATTGGCACAGAAAACAGTCCCTTTTCAGTGGTGCATAATTAACCTTAGTCTACCAAGTGCACTTGGGTGTTGAATAAAAGTTGTCTGATCGCTACCCATGATGGCCGTCACCTGTCAAACTACCTCATGCTGAGAGACAGTCTCATCAGTAGACCATTAGCACAGTCCTTGCCTGCTAAGCTGTTGCGGCAGCTGAACGCTGAACAAGGTGAACACTCACAGTCATAAAGTTAGGCTATAATGAGAACATCCATAATACAAATGCATGTGTGTATGGAACTATAGATGTAGACAGAAAATCATTGTAAGTTCATTTCTTTATAGGTCAGGCAAGCCGTTAACAAAGGCATGTACTGTAGTGAAATATTAAGTGGTGCCTGATCATGAACAAATGCTTCTCCTCAATGTGCTGTCAGCATCATCAGACAGAACTATGTAGGACCAGTTTTACAACTAATGTTCGATTACAGTCACCGGGGCAAATAAGACTAAACTAACAGAGTTATAGACTGTTTTCAAAACAATTTCATAAAAACGAGTCAAAAAGTTTCCTTTTGGTACAATTTATAGCGTTTCTTCAATTACACAAACTTGTACTTGCACCTACTAGTCCAAAGTCTTTTAGCACATATATGTGAAAAATAAGATGCAGTAGGCTAAGCTCTGGCTTGGATTGGACTCTTGCCAGCCATAGAGCGGCTTCCACCTCAGCTGACATCAAGTATGAAACATGAAAAGGTCTGACCTGACAACAAAACCTGCTTTTGCTTTCACAGAAAGCCCAAACGCTGGCATTTTAAAATGCCTAATGCTAAATATGTACAGTACTATAGATTTCATTATGTTGTAAGTGTATTTAGACAAAAGGGAGAAATGTTCAATTTAACAAAAAGAAAAAATACTTTTTTTCCACTCATTATCTTAATGAATCCAGCAGTTTGTTAACTTTATGTATTTTTAATTTCATATCAATCACATGAGCCAATTTTAAGTTGCCCCAACATCCTTGCATAGAGTGTCAAGGTAACTCACAAAAAGTTACCTCAAAACTTTGGTGTTTTGGGGCCCCTAAAACTCCATAACAGTTTTACTGTTTTCAGCCACTTCCTTCAGAATAACATTTATTTTATGATATATTATTTTTGTTTCACCATTTTAACCTAATGTACAACTATACAAATAGGCAAATAGGAAATAAAACAATAACAGAAATAAAAAAGGACAACTGTACTGAACTGAACTGTACTGAACTTGGGTGAGTGGTTACCCACTCACCCAATGTTCAATCTTTCTGTCGTCCAGTGCCACGACACCCCCCCAATCACTGCGGACTGAAACTATTTTACTACGTGGTTCGCTTCCTAACACATTCTATTTTCTAATTGCATGCTAGGTTGGTAACTGGGCCGCAGCTCTATGGGCACACGGACAGCAACGTTGTTTCACGCGTTTATGCTGTTGGTTGGTTAACTTACCAGCATCATAGACACTTAGAACCCTTAAACATTTACAACACCTACGTTTTTATGACCGCAACCGGATGTTAAACGAAACCGAAACTGAATGTAACTGAAATCGGTAGCTTATTGGTAAAAAATTTACAACAGAACTGTTGTAGACTGAAAAAAAAAGCAACTGGGTGAGCTCCGTAAGTAAAAACAAACAAACAAAAAAAAAAAAACAGTCTTGCCCGGCACAGTATATCTTTTAAGTCTTTTAAGTCTGGGGTAAATCAACCCATAGCCCTGCTGGTTAACATGTGACCTAGACCTTACAGTAGAAGAAGAGTGTACAAATTCTATTTGCCATAGACTGAATGGTGAAATGGCAGCTCTGTTTTAGTTTCCCTTGTCCCTTTCAATAAGTTGGATGATTTGGTGAACTTACAGCAAGAGCACAACATGGATGTAAAAAAAACGCTGGCAAGAATTTTAAAAAATGCTATGATCTGTTTTTAACCAACTACAACTGATTAAGCTCCCATAAAAAACACAAGGAAGAAATGCTCCTCAATCAATGTGAGTATGCCTGAGTGAGTTTGGCTGCATGTGAATAAATGCTGTAGATAACCCACCCCCACTCTGTGTGCTGGCACAGACTCGGACTCTGGGGCGTGTGCTACAAAGAAGGTGCCACCCTCATCAAAAGGGTGGCATAGTACCTTTGCTGTTGTGTTCAAGGAAATCACATCTGTAATTGTGAAGAATATTGTCTTGGAGCAGGTGCATGTGCAAAGGGAGATGTATCCAAATTACACATTCAGGAGGTTCAAGCAAAATACTATTCATCCAAGTGCAGAACAGAATGGATTAATAAAAAACTATTCTTGAAAAAACAGAATGGTTTATGTGGAGACAAAAAGTTAGAGCAAAAGTTTGTGAATCAAAGTAATCCAGTCAATGTCACCATGACAGTAACCATCCACACATACAGCACTGTACTTTTGTGCACAAATAAATATTTAACAAGCACAAACACATTTGCCATGTGTTGGTGTGTTTGGTGCTCCGAGGCAGGTTCCCATCTGCCTGGCATTCACAGTCCCACACACAGTATGCAGTGATCATTAGTGCAAAATCCTGATGAATCCCGATAGGAGCTTGCTTGCCACAGTGATTTAATCCTGTGGCATATGGCATCCATGCCTATAGATTTCATGGTGCTGGTTGTATGCAAGAGCCAGAGGAAACAGAGGCGCTAAGGTTGTGGGCTTTGAATGGGAATGAAATTGAATGTAAGTCTTCAATCTGGAAGAACCAGATCAGAGACAGAAAAGAAGAATGAGGGGACACTACATTTACAAAGAAATCAGAAATAGAGTGATGCTTGGTGTAGAGAACACTGGATGCAGTGCAAAGCAAAGGCCAGATCAAATGCTGTATCCTTTCATGGATGAACACAGTATACATATTCATCGCTGCTGTTCATTTGTTCCAGCAGGAAGGGTCCACCTAAAGAATGAGTTTTTTTTTTTTTCTGTGCAGGTCTCTCTTAAGTCAGAGAGAGAGAAAGAGGTGTGTGTCGACTCATTCCACCAGGTCCTTCAGCAAGAAAAACTCTTCCTTTGAAGGCAGTGATAAAAAGCAGATTGAGAGATTTAACCTCTAGCCATGCACTCTTAGTCTTTTGATGTCTATCAAGCCATGTTTATACACCTTGCATTCATCCAGCAAAAATCTCATTTGGTGGAACATGCTGCTGACCTGCTGGGGCTATACGGGAGAACAGATGAAAGTGTACACAGAAGAGATAGGGCTTCCCATGCAGGCTTACCTTTGGACAAATTAACCTGAGTCAGGAATGAATTTGCACGTTATTGCTTGCTGAATCCATTATACTAACAGTGGTGTTCAAATGCAAACAGTTTTCAATCTTCAATTTTGAGTCTGTCATTTCAAGAAGTGATTACAGACAGATGAACAGAAATATAAAGACAGAATTTCATTTTCAAGATACTTAATGTTCTGCTTGTAACCAGACTTTAACTGTGCTGTTATTTATCTAAGGCCAACAACAAGGTTTTTAATTTGAGGTTTTTAATTCATAACAGTTCAGTGCATCCGAATGTCTGTCTGGCTGTCTAATCACCTATTTTAAATTCCTCACCACCCCAGAAAGCAAGGTGAGCAAATTGACTTGCATTGTGAGCACCTAAGTGCCGCTGGAGACTCCTCCAATATGGCTCCAGTAACGAACAGCAAGACTGACAGCGCTGACAGGTTGAAAGCAAAGTCCTCTCCTTTAAAGACAAATTTCCAGCTCTTCTCCAGTCAACCCCTGGCAGCTAATTGGGAGAGACAGATGGCCTTAAGTAAAGGGATGGCAAGACGTAATGAATCCCTTCTGCAACATGCAACAGTGACAATTACTCAAGACAGGACTTCCATGCACTTCAGTGACACAACGAAAAGGTGTTTCAGGTGAAGAAATCTTAAGATCCTTGTATAAAAAAAAAAAACTTCCACAATGCAAATTCTACTAGGCTAGCAAGTGCTGGGTAAAATTGCTCATCCACGCAAAAAGCCTCATCGCTTCACTCTAAATCATTCATCAATTCTGTGAATGGTGCAAATGTACCCAGTTACAAACATTACTACTGTTCCAAACAAACAAATAAGGGAAACTCACTGACTGTGAAAGTCATCCTCCAAGCGGAGTATCCCAAACAGATGATTATGGCAGCCACACAAAACAAAGTGCCTGATGCTCACTTTGGATAAATGTCAATACATGACAAGATGGGTGCCACAGGACATGAATTTTAATGTGAATAATGACTGGATATGATTCAGCAGAACATCAATGACACAGCAGTGCTCACAGCAGAGCCAGACGACAAACTGTTTCAACATGTTACAAATAGGCCAGAGATGCATACCACAGTACAACTTCATTTATTTATTTGGATGACATGTTTACAAGGGTGATACCGAATGGGTGTGTGTTGTTTCAGGTATAAAAGAGGAGAAATCTCCATCTCCTTGAAGCAGTATTTGGATCTTGACTGTGCTACTGCCATTTCTATGGTGGCAGCCTCATATGAATTCAGATTTCATACTCTAGATCAACTACAGAGCAGGTTTAACCCAAGGCCTCTGAGCACCTTATTTGTGGCAAGCAAGGAATGCAATGAGCCATGTATTCTCTTTTCTCAGTTTGTGCTGGAGACACAAATCAGAGGGATATGCGAGTTTTAGATCAACCAACAGTCCTTGAGTCTCTATTGAGATGTAGGGCCTTGGGAGTTCTTCATGTAGATGTCAAAAGCAATTTTTTTGAAGATTGACTCCACAGTACTCGGTTCAGTGGTGGCCCAATCTGTCAGGTCTCACTGTTGTTGTCCTCAGAAATGAGCTACGTGATTCAGGTCCTGGCCTTTTACCAAGAACAAAAACAAAAACAAATACCATGAAGATTTATTTAGTGCCAGGCCCAAGATACATCTGCAGGACAGTGTGACAATGAGGCAAAGCTTTGACCATCACTTCACCTAAGATGCAGACTCTTGCACTTTTGTTTACACTGTAATGCTTGGTGGGGATAGAACTGATAGAAGGGAGGATATAAGACACAATGAAAAAAGAAATGTCACAGCCACCTTACTGAGCATTATCCTTCCTGAACTCTCCAACAATCTCCTCTGGAAATCATCAACAGCTTAGAGACGAATGACAGTGGTAGAATAGAAAAGGTATCCATCTCACAGTCCTGTTGGCAGATTATGCCAAGACAGGAGAAGGGTCACATAGCAGTAGCCCGTGCTGGGATATAGGGACTCACCTGAGTGTCTTTCGGCTTCACTGGGTCAGAAATTGAAATCCTGCACTACAGATGGATCTTAAATTGGAAGTAACTTTACCGATGGAGGAAGATGAAAACCTACTTGGGGAAGCTCTGTAAGCCCTTGACAAGAGAGAGAATTGAATTAACCTCTGCGGCAGTTTCTCAGGAATCAGCTTTTCACCTGCTCATCGAGTAGCCGTCACGACGAGTTGTGGCCCTGCAAAGTTGTGTAATGAGAAATTAACTCGGACTTAATGGTTCTCACTTTTTGCCTGTGTGCGAGATTAGCAAACATATCAATGGCTGTCACCTTGTGGACGAAGCAACAAGAATCAGTGAGCTCTTGGGAGAAAAACAGCTAGAATCAGTGTAAAGAATGAAAACTGATTGTGGTTATATTGTTAAGCAAGTTTCTGTACTGGTAGTATTGTTATGCAAGTTAGGAGATGATAAGGAGGATATGTTGACAAAAAATAACAGAGTGGTATGTGTATGTTCTGAGCACATGTATGGCTTTTCATACTGTAGAGAAATTACATGGCGGGAATTTCGGAATTAAACAGCGCAAACTCTTTTGAGTTATGAATAGAACATAGCCCTACTGTACATAAGTGTTCCCCTTTTCATGAGCTATTGATTTGGATGTTGTGTCTCCTCTGTTGTTTGACTGACAGGTACACCACACATTTCTCTACGAGAGAGCAAAAACTTGACAGTTCGGGCATTCTGGGAAGAAGAATAATATGGGAAGAAGGACCATACTGTAGCTCTACCAGGATGAATAACTAAATGTAGCCAATAGGTCTATTTCAGTTTTAATGTTGCGCAGATAGCCTATGGAAATGGCATGTGGATGCATGTTTTTAGTAGGCTATAGCCTATGCAATTTCTTTTTGGCTGTACTCGACTGAACTCAACCCCTTACTTGGACCTACTTTGTGTTAATTCTTGCACTAAAATTGCCCTCTCTTCTGTAACACATTCTCAGACACTACAATCACAAAAGGCTGAGGACCAGGTCCTGTGATTAAACCAAACTTTATAAGAATACTGTGGGCTGTAGGCTGAAATCACAGAAATCAAAGTTTGAGGATAAGCTTCAGTGAAACGGCATGCCAGTGAAAGCTGAAACCCCGCTGTATCAACATCAAGAAGAAATCCATCTATTTACCAGAAAAAAAACACTAATTTCTCTCCTGACTGATTTACCTCCAATTAAAATGATCATGGGAGAGTGAAAACCTGCTGTGAGAGTTAGATCAAAACTAATTTTGGTTAAAAATGTTTACAGAGGAGGGGGGAGAGGGGGGATTTTGTGCCTGACAAATGTCAGATCCTCAGCGGGTCTTCATCACTCATCTCAGCAGGGTCAACACATGAAGCTCATCTCACACCAGCTACCCACAGGCCCACTCCTGCACTGAAGCACTAATGTGATTAGGCCACCTCACCAACGCTGTGGCAAACAGACTGGTGAGCTGCCAAAGCATAACGGTGCATATGAGAGATGTTCACAAAAAAAAAAATCATTGTACTTTTCAAGAGTGCAGGCACTTTCATGGCCATGTTTGTTGTGGCATCAGCTTCCAGGCACTCGGAGGTGGGGTGTGGGGGAGATCTGGCGATGAACAGGGAAGAAAGGAATGGATGGAGCCTGCAAGAGTGGTGCATACAGCAGCTGGAGGCTTTAATCACAGAATGAAAGTCAAGCTGTTCCTATTAAACCACAATGTATAATTTCAAGATAGCAGATGACCTTGAGTTAAACCCAGCTCTAACACCTAATTAGATTGCAATATGTTGAGCAAAGTTTTCACACGCTCTCCTCAAATACACCTGTTAGACTGCTGATTAGCTCCCGGAGAAGCACAGATAGTCTTGTCTGGCTCCAGAAAAAAAACAAAAACATAAAAGGCTGTTCTTTTTCTTCATGGCAGCCATGAACCACTGACACTGCAACGTCTTCAGCGTAACTGTGTGTGTCTGCAAACAATTTCCATACATGTCTCCTCTGAGGCTCAGGCAGAAGCAGCATGCGCCCCTCGCGTTCAGCAGGCCCTCACAGCCACACACACCTAGGCAATAAACTCTCGCAGTGCGGCGCCCGCCCGCCTGCCTGACCAACCGCCCGCCATTCCATTCTGAATCTGATTTAAATAAACACAGGGCAATGACTTTGTTTATGGAATGCAGAGGAAACATCTTATCCATCAAAAATCTGCGCAGTGTCTCACCTAGGAAACAGGGAAGCCATCCCACTGGACAATTACAATAATCTCATTTGAAATGCATGGTATATGAATGCATGTCCTTGCTGCTCGGGGAGGTACTTACCACCATATACACTTTCCTTCCCTGGACACTCACATGAGCATATGCATGCGAGTTCATAATTCTGTGTGGTGTGTGTGCGTGTGAATGGTTTTAAATGCGTTCATTTTGTATAATCTTTGGAGAGTCTGTTTGTGAGGAGAGAACAGGAAACAGACAAATACACCATGGACCTGACTGACTAAAGCAAAGTTGTACAAAAACTGCTGAAAACACTCTATGAGCATCCTTTATTCCCTTCAAAAACTCAACAAAGGATCCTCCAACAGTGAGTAATGGGGAATCACATGGACAAAATAACATGCCTTGTCCTTTTCACACCCTGCCAGTATAACAGATTGGATTTTTTCTTTTGTTCTTGTGGTTGATGATCAAGTTCCCACAAGCCAACCTTTAGCCGAAGTCGAAACTTTGTGAGCTGCACTTCTAAACAGTTAACAGAAATTCAAACAATTCTGCATGAACAGCCAATGCCACATTTTCAAGGAGACAGCATGTGTAAATTAGGCCATTGGGTTAAAGGGACTTTAAAGAATCTGAGGTAAAACAAGGTAAGAATGAGAAAGACTCACCTGCTTCTGTAAGACTATAATAGAGGAAAAGTGGGGCGGGCATCAACCTTGTGCTACCAAGGAGATGGAGTTGAAAGAATGAGTCCATTCCATTTTAGTTTAGAGGCTCGAGTCTCAGGAGGAGAACCTTTTAATGCACTCATTTCACTAGCCGCTGATCACTCATCTGTGAGAAAATAACTCATCACATCATCATATCGCTGCACTACGATTTGACACAATATCACTCCAGGCAAAAAAATATCACCTCTATGTCACAAAATTTTCACAAGCTCTGACAAAGTAAGTAATCAATACAATTGTCAGTGATGTCAAGCCATCTCCTTGTTCCGCCTTCGGGTTCAGAACTTCCTTGACAGACTGAAAGACAGACTGAGAGACTGTCACATGAAAGCACTGTGATAGCCTGATATTAAACTTGACAGGTTTTCAGACGGTAATGCTCATCTGTGCGACTACATGCACAGGGGTGCTGAGTTTGTAGGTTTATGGATCAGAGAGTTTTCGAATATAAAATAGAAGGACATAAACATTAAATGAAACATTGTAGGCTACTGCATACAGAACCTGGGACAGAGAGAGAGAGAGAGGTTGCTTCCTGGGCACTAATGCATAACAGTGATCACCCTATTACAATAGAAACACAAGTCTGACATTACAGTGTACATATTATTGAGCATGTTGTGCTCATGCAATTTTCTTCAGACCATTCCAGTGTAAGCCATTTTACAAAAAATACTACAAGGTCATGTACACTAAATGTCTTTTTCTTTTTTTTTTTTTTCAAATGACATCTTAAATGCTTTTGTTCAAAATGCAGTGTACTCTCCGATGATCCCTGTGGAAGTCATTTCGGAGAAGTCCATTTCCCCTGTAGCCCAGGAAACAGTGCTCTATTTTAACTGCAGACTGCAAGAAAACAGTGGGAGAAGGTGGTACTTGTGCCTGGAAGTACCAGTGTCGCTGATGTCGCCTATGGCTGATGGGAGAACAAACACATAACTGATACTCAGCTCAGATGCACAAGGATTGTTTAAGACCTGTATGTTTTCTACAGTGGACACATTTACTGACAAACACACAAAGGATTCTCTTGTTGTCAGCCATTAATTTATAGTGCACTGACAGAAATACACTGATACACTTTCAAGCTGATGAAATCACTGTGCTAAATGAACTCCCAGTTAGTATCAGATTTTTCCTTGTGGAACATTAATTAATTGGGCAAGTTAGAACTAAC
>JAVQKI010487890.1:0-10311 GCA_036025975.1 Nematalosa erebi | reverse complement strand
GGGGGGGGGGGTATTCAGAGGAGAGGAGAGGAGAGCACCGAGGAGTGTCACTTCCATTAACACCCTACTGAGCTTGGGCCTGGGCAAGGCTGAGGGGCTGAAAGATCCGAAAGTTATTTTAGAGCATCACTCACTGTTTTTCCTCGGAGGAGAGAGCTTATCGATTTTGTCAACAGGCCATTGATTTCCCTCCACCGTCCCACCCCACCCCATCCTAACCCCCTCTATATACCACCCACACCCCTTTTTCTCTCTCTCTCTACTCTAAACTAGAGTAAGAGAGACAAGCCAGTTGGCGATAACTTGAAACTTCTAAGAGAGATGCTTTTGCTTACTTACTGCTATTTTTTATTCTTTTTGACATTTCTTTTTTATATAGTAGACATACAATTTTCAAAGCGAACACACACACACACACACACAAAAGGGAGGACTGGAGACGGAGGGAAAATACTTTGCCAGTACACCAAGGCCTTGGGGTAATGAAATGTCACCACAGACACTGAAAGGATAGGTTTTGGTCTTCTGCCACATACACACACACACACACACACACACACACACACACACACACACACACACACACACACACTTTTTACTAATCATCTAGAGCTCTGTCCATGAGTGCAAGTTTCATTGTGTGAAACAGACCAACTGGAGAACATGGATGCTGCTGCTTTTGTGGTGATGGTAGTAAGGCAGGGGAGGTAGAGGTGGCTATGGGGATTGGAGATAGCCTGTTGTCGGGAGAGTGTTTTTTGTGCACCTCACCTTTGAGTGGAGGCGTCGGTTGCCAGGTGTTTGATGTCTTGCACGTGGAATCCATAATTGCTCCTCTGGTGTCGGAGGACTGAGCTGTCGCCGTGGATCCAAAGTCCTCATTATTGCCTCCTGGCTGGGAAGTAGTGGTGGGGTTGATATGATGTGTTGTGCTTGGTGTTGCGTGGGGATGGAAGCGGGAATGGAGGACAGTGAAGCATGTAATTAGTGGATTCCCTTCACCTCACTAGTCCTCTGATGCCCCCTTCCTTTTTGGCGTCCATGTTTTTTTTTTTTTTTTTTTTTTTCAATTGAGTTTTCCCAGGTGGGTTCCTTTTGTTTGGTGCTCGTTTGGCAGCAGACTTCTTTTAGGCTTCATCCTGCCTCACTGTCTCTAATTAATACATCCTGTAAGTAGCCTACGAAGTACGTACCTTTGTTTTATTCCAGCCATTGTTGCATCAATAAACCTGCCATACCTTGACTAAGTAGTACAGTAAGATGTTTGGAAAAACCTGATCAATCTAGCTCAACTTTTGCTATTGCAGAGCCTCACATGGTTTTAGATGCATTCATTAATATGCAGGGAAAATTTGCAGGGAAGATTTGTTGGAAAGCATTCCTGGTTTCATTCCATATGCATGTGACTGCAGATTGAAGAACCCTTGAGGACTGCATGGAATATGTTTCAATATATGTTTATTTTGACTCTGAAGAGGATACCTACAGTAGATGTACTCCTCACTTGAACAGTACACAGCACTTTACTGCAGTGATTCTGGAGCCTGCAACAGCAAGGAGATGATCTTGCCATAGCTCCCTCCACTAGATACTGTATTGTTATGCAAGACACTTTATGACCTCCTGGTGTTTAGTTTGAGTGCTCTCTCTCGGTCTCTCTCTCTCTATCTTTTGGAGTAGCTGGAGTAGATCTCTCTCTTTTGGATTAGGTGTTAAATCAGAGGCTGGACCACTGGCATAAACACACAGATCCAAACATTCACTGAAGCTCAACTTCAGGCTTTCCAAACCACTGTCATATGTATCCCTTTTTTTTTGAATATCCTTAACATCTTGATTACTTCCATAATAACCACTTAAACCTGTTTTAACACATAATTACATCATTATCTATTGTTATTCTGTGTATTATAGTACAGTAGTTTATTTTATTCAACTAAGTCCTAAATCTTGGGAAAGTGCTTACACACTGCCCTAACACTGCTCAATGCTCATTTTGCAGCACAGCTTTCGAAATGTGGCAGTTGTAGCTCAAAATGAAAACTCCCGCTCCTCATTTACCAAAGACACAAATAACTTTTGTCAAACTAAGACAGTTACACCCAACAAACAGTGATGGTGTATACTGACCCCAAATCTTGGTGTTTGTTATAGTTTGTTGACATTTACTGGGGCAGTGTGCAAGAACTGTTTTAGCCAGGCTATAGTGGGTGTGAAACTAAAGTGCTCTAGCCTAGAAATCTAGATGCTTCCTTGCGGTAGCAAATATTTTTGCTCAGTGGGTACATCTCACCACGCACCATTTGAGTAGGTCTACCACTGGTGTTACACAGGCATGGTAAAAAAAACGTCAAGCAGAAAAAGGTACTCAAGTCATTAGTTTCCAACAAGGAAGTACTGTAGTTGCTGTCTTGCTGACGTTGCTATGATTGCCGCTATCCAGTTTTAAAGACAACCGCTGATTCTGCCCCTCGGATTGAGCTCAGTCTATGGTCTTGGTCAGACTATACATTTTGATGTTATAGTCTGGCTTGTCAGGCTAAGAGCAGGGAAAGAAAAATAGGAAAAAAGAAAAATAATTTTGGAAGACTTGTCAAATTTTTTGTACCTCTCTGGCATCTGGTTTAGCCCCTACCATTGTTTATAGTGGAAGCTATTTGTTGCAAAATACACTCCTTCAGATGTATGCTTGTTAGTAGACATGAGTTTCATCAGGGAAACTTGAAGTAATATGCAAAGCAACGTATAACATATTTGCTTCGGTATGCTTTGGCCTACACTGCTGTCCCAAATGTCTGTGAGATTCTTATACTTCATCGCTCTCTGTCTCTTTGTCTCTTTTCTCAGTACCGTCATGGGCCATTGTTGCTATTGCGTTTGTCGCTGTGGTGCTGGTGGTCTCGTGCTGTTTCTGCATTTGCAAAAAGTGGATTTTCAAGAAGAAGAAGGGCAAGAAGGGCAAAGACAAAGGCAAAAATGCTATCAACATGAAAGATGTCATAGATGGTGCGAAAACCGAGGTAAAAACTTTGTCACTGCTATTGTCTTTTCACTTCAATTCTGCACCCGAAGATTTTCTATTACTTATGACATTGATGATAACATAATAATAACATAATTACTTTTTTGCTCAAGTTGACTGCATTTCCAATGATAAGTGCATGAGAGAAAATATGCATTGTTTCCTCTGTTAATAGCTTATAAATTTATATCATGAACATACGTGTATATAATCCTTACGGCACTCTATTCTGGGTGGGTGGGCTGGGACCCATGGCTTGTTGAATGCGATGCTTCACACTTGACTCTTATTGCAGGACATAAATGGGGGGAAATGGCCTTGTTATCTGCCCAAAACGTATTTAAATGATCATTCTTTGCTTTTTGGATTGTCTTTTTTTCTTTCTTTTTCTTTTTTCTTTTCCTTATTTGCTCGAAGAGCAATTTTCATTTAAAAGTTCTGATTATATTGTGTTATGTAATGATGTGGTATCTACCCAGAGAAATGACGTTAGTTCAATTACTCTGAGGGAGCATATTAATTCATCTCTCTCTCTCTCTCTCTGTCTTCCTCTCCCTCTCTCTCTTCCTTTCTCATTCTCTCTCTCTTTCAAATACAACCCCCAAAAATGATATGCAACATGGAGCAGTTTAACCCTTGTTAGCTTGCTAATTGCATTAATAGGTCTCGTAGTGCCCACCACACTTCGGACTGAGTAATTGACCAAAGTCTGCTTAATTTCCAGAGTGCGGGCACTCTTTTTGAGTCTGAGCCGACCACCATCACATCCTGAGTTAGAGCCATTGATTGCAGAGATGCAAGATCCAACACTCAGCTCACAAGCCCGAGGCCACGGGCCAGAGCCGTAAATGAATGGGCTGACACCTCCCACACCCATCGACAGGCACAGGGCAAAGATATCACCTTAGGAGGCACACTTAGAGGAAGCTATAACTTCTTAGAGATTTGGTCTTTTACACAAATCTCAGAGAACCCTCTCAAAAAAAGAGGCATACACAATGTTACAAAGGCCAGCGTTGAGAAAACTGACCAAGTAGTTTGATAACTATAGCCTGGTCCTCTAAATGCCAGTAAGACTCTAGCAATACAGTTCCACTGATGTCGTCATAGATGATTGACTTGTCTAAACTCTGTGCCAACGATTGATGGTAGAACAGATGGTAGAATTCCTAGCATCTTCCTCTGAGGATGATGGTTTGCCTCACAAAAAAGATATCTTGTCCAGCGACAAGTTACATAGCATAGCAGTGGCAACAGAACCTACAGGATACGTTCCAGTCTGCCTGCAGACATCGCCTATTAGCTTAATAAGACAATGGCTCACAACAACAAGTAAATGGCCTCACCTTTAGTATGCTAGACGTGGAGTTATGGACTCCACCACAGTCATTTCTCCTGGTGTGCCCAGAATCTTGTGTTAAACGTCTGTGTGTGGTTGTTTTAATTTGTGTTTCTTCCTTCTATGTCCTCCTTATCTGTGTTTTTTCTGATGACTGTGCGGGATTGGCACTGGCGGTAGGTTCCCAATTGCTGTTGGATCTTCTTAAGCCTGCTACTCTGACTTTTCTTAAAAGCCTCTTGACAAACAACTTACTCCTGTAGAGCCAAATATATGTAACTATGCATAAAGTACATGTATATCTACAATATATATGTGCGTAGGTCTGCAATATGCACATATATATGTACAAATTGAAAGAAAAAATTGCACTGGGTGCGCTTTTACAAGGTTGAACGTCATTGATTTTGCCTTTCAACATCACCCCACACCAGAATTCGGAATGGGAATGTTACAGAAATAAAAAACAGACTCGTGATGACTAAAATGTCAATGGAAAGAAAAAAAATATCCTGGGTGATTGTGATGACAAGCAAAACTAAAGCTGAGTCATTAATGAAATAATGCATCTCAGCCTTGGAAAGAAAATTATACTGAAAAGGCCATTTTACTCATCAGACAAACAAAAGTTTTTTTTTTTTTTGAAGGAGCTGAGTTGCCTTCACTCTGAGGAGACGAAAGAAATGTCTTCTTTTAAAACATGTTTAACTTGGCTGATTCTGGTAATGAATAAAAAAAAAAATCTATGCTCCCTTAAAAGACATTGTTTCATAAGAAATTTCACGCTGGGCAATTTTCTTGGCAAAGAGCTCACTTCTGCTTCATTACCTGCCACTTTGATTATTCTTTGATAATAAGAGGCCCTGTAACTAGAACTCTCCGTTTGCTTGTCATCCGTGGGATTCAGGTATGCTGTGAGTGACAGAGAAAAGAAATCAATTTCGTTCGGCCTTCTGCTTTCACTCCAGTAACCCAAACGACTAATAGGTCAGACCCCATCCACATTACAACCCCCTCTCTGATGACCCACCACCACCACCACCACCACCCCCCTCCCTTTGACACCCTCTGCTGGCATGATGCTTCTAGCTTCCATCCGCATTGCGGTACCATGGGCAGCTGAGGGTCATGACTATGCCACTATATACTGAGTGTGGGGTGTTAATGTATATGCCACTAAGAATGACGGGGGTGGGGGGGGGGGACCAACGAGACAAAACACAGCACTAGAGTTTGTTTTCTCTCTCTCTCTCTCTTTGCGACACGGTGAGAATGAATGCCCTCTTTTGCATGTCGACTGATGAGAGCGTTTGACGTTATGAAACTAAAAAAAAGGCAACTTTCACAGTGAATGATCTTGAGAAGCTCGTCAAATCGCATGCTGACCTAGTAATATGAGATATCTGCCCCCACCCCAACACCCTTCTCCAACCACCAACCACCCACGCACCTGCTACCTCCCTACTTTCTGTCCCACCAATACAATCACCACAAGCACTCTTGCCTTTCCCCTGATGATGAGACTGGATCAGGGGATTTCTGTATGTCTCTCTCCTTCTGTCTGTCTGTCTTTCACCATCTATCCTGGCAGTTCCCTTCTGATTTGCCTCTGCCTGCCAGGGACTAATCTGCTTGTACTGGCATAAAGGGAATTGTCCTCTCTCTCTCTCTCTCTCTCTCTCTCTCTTTCTTTGAAACATGTATTCACCGTGTCAGTCTCTAGCTGTATCTCTGCCTCTCATGCTCTCTCTCCCTCTCTCATTCCATTCTTCTACTCTACAGCTTTCCTCATATATCTCTGTCTTTGTCTTTCTTTACCTTTTTTCAAACTTTTCATATTTTATATTTTCTAACTATGTCATCAAGGAAACCATCTCTCTGCTTTCATTACGGGACATATCCCTTCCTCAATCAGAAAAAAAAGCTACTCATGAATTGACTGACTGATTGATTTGAATGACTGAATGAGTAATTAATTGACTGAATGAATGAATGATTGATTGACTGATTGCATTGGGGAAGGTTGGGAGGGGGGGTCTCTGGCCCGAGGCTAGTGCATCACTGAGCATGTCTTAACCGCTGTGGTGTTTCTTTAGTGCTTGCTACCCCTTTTACCCCCTAAACAAAAACAAAACAAAAAAGAGAACCAGCTTTTCAGGTACGGGCTGCCTGGGGAAGTCCCCCCGCCCCAGGCCGAACCGTGGCCGTCTGCTGCGATGGTGGAGCAGGAGACACTGACTGTTGGTGGGTGTTTCCTTCAGGCCTTTAAGGATGAGGATGATGCTGAGACAGGGCTGACGGATACGGAGAAAGAGGCCGAGCCCAAGGAGGAGGAGAAACTGGGCAAATTGCAATACTCCTTGGATTACAATTTCACAGAGAATACGGTAAGGCTCTGCCCTCCGAAACGCCCTCACTGTGTGTCCGTAGTGTTCGAACCGTTTGCCAAAAATAAAGAGTTCCCCTCTTTTGTTACCCGTAAGTATGGTCTCTTGTCGTTTCTGAAAGATCGCCTTTTCATTGTGTCATTCTGTCATTTCCATGAAGGTAGCACACATCATTGTCATGGTGCTTTAAACTCTGTCAATAGTAAACAACATTCTCAGATGAATTTAGATCATTTCCATCAGTTGACATATTACATGCAGAGGAAAATATTCTGTATTTTTGTCTATCAAATGCTTTGTGTGCTTTTAACAACACATTTGGTTAGTTATAATTAGTTCTGGAAACCATAAACTTAAATTGTTATGATTCTTTATCACACTTCAGATTAACTGCATTGTATAACCTTATGATCATTAAGGGAACCATACTGTGAAGTTTTAAACAAGAAAAGTGTTGGTACCCTTCCAGTCCTTGTGGAAAAGCTGTTTGTGGAGTGGGGAAGCCTCTGTGAGCTGAGAGTGCCTTTTACTTTGCTTCCCTTCGACAGTATCTTAAACTCCTGTACCATACTGACTCCCTACACAGTTTCCTTCTCACTCCTTAAAGCTGTGTGCTTTGGTATGTGTGGTGGCGGATGAACTTCCCGTGGGCAGATGTTCGCTGACAGATCGAGGAGGAAGCGTGTGAGCTTCGCCAGGGCCGCCATAAACAGACCTGACAGCCTGAGATTATCCACTCGCACCCATCAGACACATCACGGCCCCTCCGAGAAAATCTCAGCCTTTTTATATCCTCCTCGCTCCCTCCCCTGCTCGGAGAACGGCCGCAGACGAGTCTCTTTTCACGCTCTGATGCTTTCCCCTAGGGTTTTCCCTTAACAACAACCAATAGCCACCGATTATCAAGACCTTGAGGACAATTACAGACATTGATGATCACCTTGTTGTACCACCATATCCATGTATGATATGAAACTTAAATTTAGATTTTTTTGGGGTCGATTTATGTAGAAAAATACTGAATGTGCAGCAACTACATAGTGGAACAGGTCACCGGACAGAGGACATTGAGGTTTTGATATGTAGCAGAAGCAGGCTAGCAAACGGTAGTGTAGCCTGAGGAAATATCTCCACAAAGAAAGGGGGGGGGGGGGCAAGTACATTACAAAGCACCATCAACCTGACCCACTTTCAACTCAATAACAGGCACAGCAGTAAGCCAGCGAAGCCCCCGCCATGTCCCAGTGTTCCTTTGCGGTTAAGTCACAATGAATAGGCCTGACTCGGGGTCGGGCAGATTTCAGACCGAGTGGCACAGGAGATTGTTCAGCAGCTGCTTGTACAGAGGTCTGGAGGGGCATGAGTAAGTAAGCCTTGGGCTTTTTTTTCAAGGCAATCTGCCCTTCTCAGTCTAACAGAGCGAGGCCTCAGTGAACAGTACATTCAGGGGTATCTCTGTCTCTCTCTCCGCATTCCATTTCTCTTGCTTTAAGTAATTGTCTCTACAGGCCTCTGCTCTTTCCCTCTCTGTATCTCTCTCCCTCCATCTTTTACCTTCTAGTTGCCTATATACCCCTCCTCCTCTCACCTTTCTCTCCCCCTCTAAATTCCTCTTTTTGGCACTTTACTTCCTTCCTCCCTCTTGTGTGAAATTTGCCCACGGGTTTAAATTTGTGAGGGTGTAATCTGTGCTTTCTCAGTGGGTGGAAATGGCTGAGGAGAGCGGCCATATTAATCTTTCTATTCAGAGCTCCTCTCCCATCCAGGGAGGACAGGATATTAGACAAAGGTGGAAAATACAGTAGGAAAGGGGAAAAAAATCTTAATATCATAATGGAGTCTTTTCCACTCTCTCTCTGCACCTTGAAATTACAGTATTTTTTATCAGCCATTGAGTTTCATTGTGTATTATAGCTCTTTTACACACCAGAGCTTTAAAGACTTCCACCTTTCTGCATTCATCCTCAGTCCACAGATATGTTAGCGCGAGCAGGTAGCTGCCATTGTGCATTCAAAGTACTGCTAGGACCTTTACACCGCCATGGGCTTCCACTGACAGCCAGCCCGGCTCTGTGCAGAACCAGAGCAGTGACACACTGTGTCCCAGCAGGGGAGGAAAAAAAAACTGCACGCATCAGCCACTTGATCCTAGTCTCAATCAATGAGTTTCCTGAAGTGAAAATCCCTTGTGCAGGTGTCACAGCAAAGTTTTTTTTCTTTTCTTTTTTTTTTTTTAAATAAAATAAAACCTGCCTCAACACAATGACTTTTCCTTCTCAATGCTATTTTTGTCACCCTCAAACAGGTTTGTTTGTGAGAGGACTCAGCCAGCTGTCGCCAAATTGGTGTCTGCTCCGCTGTGTCGGCCTATAGGGGTAGGGAAGGGAGCGGCCATGCTGGCTTAGGCTCACACTAAATTCTCTGTGACACCGCTTGGCAGGTGAGATGACATTTAGCCATGAGTTAAACCTCGCCGGGGAAATTCTAACAGACAACACGTCAGGGGGAATAGTCACACTCCAGTGTGGCCGACGCTGCCAAGGCCAAGCCTTTACCCTCGGTGCTCCCCTCTCTCCACAGTATCAAGTAGAGTTTACAACAGGACTGGGTAAAAAGCGTTGGTTTCTGTTGTTTTCAATAAAGCTGCCTATCAAAATAATGCCTATTGGTTTTCTCATTGTCGTTGTCTTCAACTGGTTCGTCATGTAAGTACAAACAATTTTTGTGTTGTGTAAGGTGAGAGATTTTTCTGTACAGTAAAAAAGGCAGGGTTATCCATCATCACACTACAGTACAGTTCCGCTTTGAGAATGTTGTTTGCTACCTTCAATGCACACACACAATTTATCCATATTTCAATAACAAATGTGTAATGTCTCTAATGTTTTGTCAGTGTCTGTAGCTGTGCGTGAACTCCTGCCTTCTTGGGGTGTAGTGTGTTGTAATTTGTGTTTTTCTGTTCTCAGACCAATTGCTCTGTTAGCTCAACCACTTTTTAGTGTTTAACCTGGTTTTAAATGCACAGATTAGTCAAAACTTTATAACAACTGTGCTAAACACTAAAGAGCAGTGCGTGACACAATGATTGCAATTGCCCACTGTGGTTTGTCTCAAGTGTCCTGTCTGGTTTTGTGGACATGATGTGTTTTGTCTGCCATCAAAATGAAGCTTGTTCTGTCTTGTGCTTCCTGTTGCCATGTCGTCTTAGAGTCATCCTCATGTGTGTGTTATTTTGTCAAAAACAACAACAACAAAACTCTCTCTTCCAAACCAGAGGCCCACCACCAACACACTGCTTTTAGCTTCAGTTAAAACTCAAAACAAAGCTCTGTTGAACCCTTGAGTTCAGAATCTGACAGAAAAGCACTTACTTTTTCAGCCGGTGCTAAGCAAACAACCTAGCACTGAGAATGTCATTGCCTCAGGCCACTGTTTTTATTCTTTGGCTTTGGCAGTGCTGGCATTGTTTAGGCATCCACCTTTGCCTGCCCGCTCTCTCAAACTCCTGGGGGGGGGGGGGGGGGGGGGGGGGGGGGGGGGGGGGGGGGGGGGGGGGGGGGGGG